>JADWOT020000235.1:0-173000 GCA_036345935.2 Taenia hydatigena | reverse complement strand
GGCTCGGTTTCAATCTAAGCCGCTGTCTCATTGCGCAGTAGCTCAGGTGCTGACCATAATTGTTCTATGGATGCGAATTAATGGAGGATGGTCAACGAAACTGACGTTCAGGTTTGACTGAAGAATAACTGCCTGTTAGGTTGTAGACCTTGGGGATGCCAAAGTCGGTGATTTTTAAGACGCATCGGCGGCTGACAAAGCGGCCGATTGATTTTAGTCTTCTGAAAGCTTTAAGACTTGTGCTGTAGGGGGATTTCTTTCTCTTGTAGTGCTTTACCGAAGGTAGTTGCACAAATTCGAGACGAGAAGAGCAGAGATTTGCTTAACAGCCATGCGAGAGCATCTGCTCACCTTTTACTACGATACCGTGGTAATAGTAAGTCATTTGAAAAGCAACTGCTGCATGTGGCGTGAAGTAAAGATGAAGGATGTCGTGTATCGTGGTACGAAGTATCTGTTGCACATGAACGGATTCAGTGTTCAAAGCTACAGACGTTTAGTTCTTGCTAAGTCTGTAGTTTGACAACAACAAGGAGTGTAAGCCTGGGACGAAGTAGATGTCCACATAAGTATCATACTTATATTTTAACGACATCCACTTACCCACATCATCTATTTCCACAGTTGACAGGACTTCTACTCTTCAGTTTCCAGTAGTATTCACTGAGAAGGGTTCTGCCCGAATGCAAAGGACATTCTTAATAAAAATTTTTGTCGAAAATGCTTACCGCACAGCACGTGTGTGAGAAACACAGTAGTGAGTGGAGAAAGAGTGAAATTCTTGAATTAGTTATGGGCCAATATATCAATGCGTACTCGCATCTGAAGTACCGTGGGATTTTAGACGCGTCCAACCCCACCAGCCTGTGGATGCTCCTGGTTGTCCCTCTGCGGTCTGCTGGATTCCGTTTGGATGTCTACTCACCTCTCCGAAAGTAGGATCTCAGCCGGTGTTGTAGCATGCAGACAACTTTCGTAAGCATAATGATTGTAGTGCCAGTGTGTAAGCATGATTAGGTGAAAGGAGCTCAAGGGCGCCATACACAAAGGTTAAATGCGACATGGATGAATTCGGAGTCACTAAATAGATAAATAAATTTTAAAAGGATTTGTAGAAAGATGCGAGAGGGGTTGCGGTGCTAAGTAGACTAAGTGGTAACTTGAGAGAATAATGTCGGAAGGAGGGTTTGACCCAGAATACATGGTGGGCCGTTTCGAGTTTGCGTCAATGGTGGGCCGATGAATATTGCATAAATTTCACTACAAAATGAATTGACTGGAGAGCTGATATACCTGTGTGTACACGATATGGGCAGATTATGAGTGAAGCGATGATTCCACTAAAAGAAAATTGATTTAAGATATGTCTACTAATGACTTCAAACTGCCCTGGTTAATGATTGGATAAGATCAGAAATGAAGTGGACTTCATTAAATGAACGTGTTCTTTGGCCAAAAGACAAGGCAAAGCTATTTAAAAATTCATTGAATTCTATGCGCTTCTGATAGCATGTGATTTGCACTCATTATGCAAGGTGCGGTGGTGCAGCTCGAGACTCCCGATGCCACGGCAATCAATGACATCCCAGGCGCGATGCACGACATTCACTGGCAGGTAGGCAAGGCTTGTTGCAAAAGATCAAGGTACACGACCCAAATGCATCCACGTCTACTTTTGTGTCAAAGTCTTTAAACACGGAAAGGAAGCCGGTCCGAGGTCATAAACCAGTCATACTGTGTCACCAACACGCAATATCATGCAGTTTACGTGCAAGCATTCCTTGCCTCACTTGAATGGCATGCCATTCGCCTGAGTTGGATTATTTTAAATGCTGAGGGGAAGATGACTTTGCGTTTGCCCATATAAGTATGGTGGAGGGATTTATCGTTTGCGCTGAGAGAAGATGCAGGACTGCCGCAACGGTTGGAACACCACGCAAGTGAGTGGAACGATGGACATTAAAGATCGCGCATCTTTTCAAATTCACTCTAACAAATGAACCAATCTTCTATCCCAGCCAGGCATTCTGCACTGCCGTTACTGTTCCCCTATCGCACGACCTAGTGAAAAGCAAGCTACACTTATGAACCCTCTACTTCTCCGCATATTACCAAAGGTAATAAATATCGTCTTTTTAATCTTACCCGAAGCAATAAATATTAATGCAGTTTGCATTAAGTCACTCAAGTCAAACAACGACGTGCATGGGTTTCTCTCACAAAGCTTAATTCACTCACCCATGCGTCAACTAGGCAAAACCGCTAAGGCGCAATGAAGCTGGACAAAGTCCTACTTATCGCACGGTGGATGCAAGTCCAAATAAAATTTAACAATGAATAGAAAAAGTGGGAAGCAAGGTGAGCAGTAGCTGTACCAATTCGATTCGACTGAGATGTGATGCGATGCGGAGGTCCTACACGCACTTTGTCCTTGCTAGATTTACCAATTTAGCAAATGTTCTCCTTTGTGAACATTAAGAGCATATGCTAATTAGAGTAAGGCATAAAAGGGCAACCTACGGGTTGGCGCTGCGAACACTCTATGCAAGACGGAAGGTGCCAACAAGATAAGGCTAATCAGGGGCAACATCACTCTCCAAGAAATAACTCACATTCACACGTCACACACGTGTGCTTATAACTGTGTTGTAAGCCAATAAAACGGCCCTCTTTTGCCTCGCGAAGCAGTCTGCGCATTTGCACGCATGCCATGAAATCATTGATAATTGAATCGTTTAGGCCAACGTGCTGGTTAGTCTGGTGAGGATGCCTGCCTTATCATTACCACGGCATTCATCCTCAACTATGTGACGAGCTAAAATAGTGTGAGGTAGTTATTTGCATGGATTCACGAGAAAGCTAACACGAACACCAGAATTGCAAAAGGATATGGGTTAACAATGGCAATGTCAGTGGATATAGACCTGTCAAATCTTTGGGTTGAGCGTTGCAAAATTGGCGATAGATCCATTCAACAAACATACTTTCATTTGACTTGAGATATGCCGTCATAATACATTATGTCCTGTGCATCAAAAAGCACTCAATGGCAATATGGGGACAATAAGTCTGAACCTGTGGCTAGTAGGCACTGGTCTGGGCTTACTTCCAACCCATAATGTCTAATGGACCAATCTGCACTACAAACAACTGCAGCTGTTGCTTGGAATGTGCTATGGTGACAAGCTGAGTAGGCATTTGTCCAAAGATCCAGCTACTTATGCGCATCAGCGATGGTAGCAATGGCCTTTTCAATGAGCTGAGGTATGGGATTGACTTGAACGGAGGGTTGCCCTTTGCCACCCGTTATAGACTCTACATTCGACGGTGCGCTGCAGTTCTAGGTGCACAAGTCAATGTATGATCAAATGAGGAGTCGATCGGCATAGTTAGAAATGACTCAGCATCCAGCAAGGGCGGATATTTATTCAGCTACAAGGCATCATCTTGTTGCCGCTGCGCTATGAAGCACCATATTCCTTACCGGGTGAAAATCACACCTACAGAATTACTTCGATGGCGTGAAAACTTCACGCTCCGATATTTCATTCTCAACAGACCACGCTTTAAAAAAATAAAAGGACTTGCATAGTAAACTGACCCTTTCCTTGACTGGCTGTTTGGATGCATGGACAAATTTAATCTCTTGAGGCCGTACTCCTGCATTGAGGCATGGCCTTTGGGCCATGCTGATGGTCACTAAGACTTTCTGCGCAAGAGTTAGCAATCTGTTCTCTTGTGAAGATTCAGTTCATTGCAGCGTCAATAATGGCCCATGTCACTATGTTTATGAGATTTTAAGGAAAATTGTTCGACTCTTCATACTTGATTATTTTGCCGATGGCTAAGTACGAGTACAAGTTGACAATAATTCTAACTCATGCGAGTGGGCGAAGAATGCAAATCTCAAGTCAACAGCTAACTCTGTATCTAGCCTAAGGCAAAGGCAAAACAAAAAGATGAAATTGTGCGATAGATAATGCAAGTAAATATGAAGGCGCAGAGGTCATCATGTGGGTGCTGAGACTGAGCCAACGTAAACTTGTGCACCATCGGCTGATGTGTGAGCGCACGCACACTGACCATGTGATCTGTGGGCGGACCACCGCCCTGGATATGCTTGACCGTCTCCCCCTGACTTTCCTTGTAGAGACGTGCAACACCAGAAAACCCATTATATTTTCAAAATTGATGGCTGAGTGCATGATATCTAACAGCTAAAATCAACACATTAGTCCATAAAGTTTGTCATCTTGATCGTTTCAAGAAGAGCCTTATTTAAGATGGCTTTGTTAAGCCGTTGTCAAGACTTCGTTTTGCCTACTTTTCTACACTCATTATTTTCTTCGCAAAGCACAGTGGAGTCACAATTGGACTTTAATTTGACCGTATTATTTATAAAGTAGACATCAGGAATGACATATGAACCTTCATTTTCCAGGTAAGGGCAAAAAACCACCCGCCATTTCGCATCCATCTCAGTTGCAACTCCCTAAAGGGTCACTACTTGTACAAGAATTTGTCTACTGTTATCGATTGGATGAGAATCTTTGCTCGGCGTATTAGCACAGAGAAGCTGTGGGCTTGCTGGCACCTCTCGCTATCACATTTCATCCGATGCAATTCAATAGGTGTTAAGCAAAGCCTCAACATCGTCGGCGACATAGGGTTGACTTCAGCTTTTAGATCAGCCAAGCTCAGCTTTAATTTATCAAGCTAGTCTAACAGTGTGTGCCGTTGGGATTTTATGCAGGAGGAGGACAGTTACATGCACGATGGAGAGCCACACGGCTGAAGGAACGCGCATCCATTCGCGCAAGCGAATTATTACGAACTCTCAACCACTTCAATTGGCCATATTTCATCGGAATCATTCGCCGATTCTTTAAACAAAAGCTGCGAAATTCTATTTAATAAATGACTCCATTTTTAGAGCGATCATCCCATTCCATTAATAGCCGGGCAATCATCATTGAAATTTCAACGTGGAATTTTAAGGCTTCTTTGGCTAACGTACAGCGAAATGCTAATCCACTTGGCAAGGTCTAGCTTCTGATTACGGCTGAAATCCATCTACTCAATTTTACTTGAAAGCGAACCAGTTTATATGATTGACTTGAGCCTCAATTCAGCGGTCTATGCAATTTCCATGTGTACACATTGTTGAACGCTGCACTTAAATGGGTGCAATATGGTTTGCGGACGTTTCGAATCCTTAGCTAATTGTGAATGCCCATCTCATGCCTCAGTTTGACAGGTATGCTGTGATACTATGGTGATTTCACCGACTCAGAGAAGCACCGCTGTTCTGCACTTGGGCTTCTACATTGTGATTTTTTAAGAGGGTGAGAATTGCTCGGAGAATCTTGCCTCCTAGTAGCCAAAAACTGGTTCGAACAGGCCGTCTACTGCAGTAAAGAAAGGCTATTGATCCACGGGAGTAGACGTCGTACTTTACTACTCGGGATGTATTATAGTTCTGCGGATTGCTCTTAGGCGAATACCACGCCATTGAAATAGCTGAAATTTAGTACCACAAGAGTGAATCCATATTTTGTGGCACCACAGAGTTTCCAAATTACACGCTTAATCGACAAAACAATAGAGTAGTAAGGTATTAAAATCTTAATTAACCTCGTATCGCGGTGACTTAAAATAATACTAGGGCAAGTGATGTCTCAGACAGCAACCATAGTAGAGAGGTATTAAAGTAAAAATCACCAAGTTATCTGTGAGTTAATTGCTCTCATCTCTTTTTTTTAATCCCAGTTCCATAAATATCTGTAAAAAAGGAACCCATAAACTGTTTGATTATTTACCTCCTTACAGTCAATCTCGACGATGATCTATGACTTTGTCGTACAAAGTAAAAGTCGACAGCAAAGGAGACGCTTTGTCTTTCTACTTAGACGTGTAATTTTGAACCCTGAAAGATGTGGTTTCGCATTACTTCTATTTATAGCCCTAAAAATACCCACACTGGCCTTATAATTGTATTCAAACCAACTATGGCTCATTGGATGCACAAATGTGGGCCGCAGTTGTGGTCAGAGTGTGCAAAGTGCCAGCCTTATTGTCAAGATTCCGATTATTTTTAGTCTTTGGATGCTCCGCTTGCATCTGTGTCTTATTTTCACTAAGACATTTAAATTATATTTGTTGCTACACGAACTTTTCATTTAATCAGAAGGTGAGTTTTGCTTAAACATATTAATCATGTAAAGAGGGCATTGCAAAGGCTAGTTTTAGAACTTTTGACGTTTAAATCTTTAGACACTTGTTATTTGCATGGTGTGCCAGCTTTAGCGACGGCTAAACACCATACTAATCTCTTCACTAATCTGATTCCCATGTACTCCTGCAGTGAGTGCGCAGTATAAAGCTAAGAAGATAAGACTTTTGTCCACTATAAAAGCGCTATGTTGGCTTCAGTAATGAAAACGTGCCCATTTATCACTGCTTCACTGAAAATGCAATCAAGCACAATCGCACGAATGCACATGAAACCGAGCTAATTTCTCTAAAAATGAACTCATTGAGTGGATTCAGCAACAGGACTCCTGGTAACAAGGACGATAACTCGACTACTGACCACAAATGTGTTCAACCTCACGTTTGCAGTGGAATCCATGTTTGTGCTAGTTCTGTTGTATATGCATGCATAGACATTGTGTAGTCGATTTAGAACTGGCTCTTCAAATTCCTTACAACTCAACTTGTTACTACTCCCACTAGACGTTGGCTGGAGGGAGGATGTTGTGTAATGCGATCTTATAGCCTAGTTTAAAAGGGCCAAATGGACCTCAAAATCGAGAATTAATGCCAATAATTTAAATATAAATCATGGTGAGGACATGCTTCATGCAACATGAAGGAGTACGAGAATGGAACCGCCTCGAAAGTAAATGCACGTTGGGATTCAACCAGGGGAGGTGCGCATGCCTTCCCTTTAGAAATTGACCTTACCTATAGGAACCGTCCTGTTGGAGAGTATCGATTAACAGTCGATTGGACAGCACATGACCGCATCGGGCCAGATAGAGTAATGAATCACGTTAAATTAGCCTTCAATCAGCGATAAAATATTTAATACTGGCTAGTAAAAACACGCTTCACACAAATTGTAGCAGAGTATCAGTTGACGATGAGATCATTGGCCCTAATCGCCAGTTATGCTGTAACAGGAAATGAGATGTAGCGGTAAAGGTAATGCTGAGTAGTGTAGTATTAGAGGCAAAATGTAGAGATCGAGAAGTCTATTGTTCGGCGTCCGCAAATTAGTGAGGCGTTTATGGTAGCAACAAAACGAGTTGTATCATTTCTGCACTCCATTAGCTAGTTGTGTGTTTGCGTTCCCTTTGCTCTGCCAAAGAATTTGCATTTTTCGTCTGGCATCACTCTCACATTGGTTGCTATTACGCAACACGAAACCACAACGCTTGCCATTATTTTAGCTTCCGTGATTGCGCATGTGTCAGTAATGGTGCATGGAATAAACGTGCTTTTACATCCACTCCATATAAATGGCATTACTAACTCGCTAGAAAATTTCACACCTAGTATTAGTCATGGTGCAAATCGTGCCTGATAGCAAGCAACCGAAAGACTTTACTAGCACTACACTTATGTGACCTTTTCAAAGGCTATAATTCAATCGTCAAACGATTTCACTTTATGCAAGGAATGCATATTGGCATGAATATAATCATTTCTTCCACAGTTTGATCAGTTGGCTTGATTCTCGATATTTGCCTTAACAAGTCCTAAGCATAAAATCTTAGGGAACTTCCTCTAAGATGATAAAACACTCTCGGTGAAGTGCACCTTGATTTCCATGCCATCATAAATGAGATGATAGGCGTGTTTTCTGTGACACGGATTACCTTTCCGTTTATTAAAACGCGCTTAAACAGCCTTATAATTATTACTTTTGTGTATTTTCATTTACCTAACATGCGGGCTTGGAGATAGTTGCACTTTACTAATATCTTGAGAATTAGGACACTAAAGGCGGTTGGAAGAATTAAACAAATAACTATGCGCAGTATTTCCAACAAACGTTTAGCAGCTAAGGAAGCCCGTTTAAATACTTTGCGAAGAAGGTAGTCATCAGAACTGCTTGTTATCCTTCCCCTACCAGACACAGGCCAGCGCATAATGCAAAACGCACCAATAGCAGCAACTGCCATTAGAAGTAACAAGCTTGCACTAGCCATATCCATTTCTTAATATGTTTAACATCTATCGTGCATGCGATCATGCAAGTGTTAAAGACCAGTGCCGAGACATAGTGAAGAGCATCGCTTGGAGCTCGCAGAAATATTATTAAGGTAATATGGGAAATAAAACACTAGATTTTCTCACGCATCGTTTTATCAACAGGATAGAGTGTAAGGAAATGCGCATCGTTGGACGACAGTAAGAATAACTGTGACTTGGCCTATAAGGGAGGAGAAAAGAGAACAAAATGGCGCATTTCTCTTGCACAATTGAGGTCGTACTTGGTTGATCCTCGGAATGTGAACACGACAAGGGGTACGCAGACCGTCATATACGAATCGTTTGTGGCGACTTGGTGTGAGGGCGTACTCGAATAAGAAAGATCTGCTGCACAAAATATGGAAGGACAGTAGTTTCTGGTTTCTGTTTACTTATTATTTATTGCGCACTGCGAGTGGAATAAGTGACGTATAAATGAATAGACTAGTAGTCTTTGATACTTATCCTCATCTCTTCAGCTCATGCGTATGGTGAACAACCATTTGCCTAGCCTCCTCGGTGTTCTAGGTCAATGTAAGTGCAGATCATACGGTTGTAACATTCCTAACGCATTAATGTTGATTAGTATATAAGATCAGTGGTGGCATAATAGGCAATATGCTATCCTAACTAAAAAACAGAGGCAATATTAATGGAATGCATCGAAAGCTAAGTGCTATACTATAGTATGCAAATTTTATAGACCGCTTTTAAATGCGGTAATTACTTTAGCCTTTTGCAGTGATAATCCATTTTTCCCTTTGCGTAAACTCGCAGACCGCAATCATCGCAAAAGCCGCAAGTCGTTTGATTCATCCCTCTCTAGGTATGGCCCATGCAACCTAAGCATATATTCTTATGCGAAATCCACTTATTAGATATTTGACAGAAAGAACGAAAAAGATAAAATGGCCAACTTTGTGTTCGTTTGAAACACGAATCTTCCTCGGGAGTCGATGACCCTCTATTTCTTCCCGATACTCGTGTACAATGAACACTTCATTCCTGCATGCGCTGATGTACCAGAGAAAGGCTATTCGGATTCAAATTTATTGAGTAAAAGCATAAATAAGTGAAAATAATCTTAACGGAATTATTGACCTATGGAGGAAATAATAAAAACGCGTTTGTTTTAACATTAAATAGTGCGCATTTATGCAAGGAGTCAACTTCTTCGCCTCGTAGGTAATGCGTGCACCCAACAGTTTGTCTATTCAGATGCATCTCTCGCATTGATCACTTCCAGCCAATTCTCTACTAGAAAAAGCGACCCAATTATGAATGGCAGACACATCAGAAGAACTAATGAAAGCCAAATCCACCCATGCGCCACCAGACCCGACCAAGTTTCATTTTGAACTTGGGCGTGATGTTTCCTCGAGTTAGCCATCTCACTACATTCCTTCTCTTAAAAAGTACGTGCTACTTATCAGAGCCAGACTCCTGGAGCCCCTTTGCGCTTCAATTTGACAGCAGACCCAGCCAGTTCCGACATGGATGTTGTGCCGAGATATTGGGCAGACTGGGGATCAGGTGGGTGGGCTTGTCGAATTTAATCCCTTAGGAGCTTTAATAGTTGATTAAATGATCAAATTTCTTGATGTACCTAACAAATCGTGCATTTTACTAGGGCTCTTAGTGGTTTAATCTGAAGTCGGTAATAACTAAGTGCTTGTGGACGATTTATTTTAATAGTAGTGCTGTGCATGCGTTGGGGTTGTACTCGATGGCAAAGATGAAAACAGGCGTCTGCGTCATGCTACTTAAGTAACATGGACAAAAAATCAAACGCTGCTTGAAAATAGCTCTGAAAGGACATTTTAGATGCCAGTGATCCCATATTGGTCGATTTAATCCGCGTGGTGCATTATCACTTCATAAATATTTTATGCAGCAGTTGGTCGCAGATATAGAACACTAAACAAACGCCTCCGCAAGGTAAGCATGGGCATCGAAGTACTATAGCGCGTTATTCTAGGCGTCGAATTTTTAGCCCTAACTGCAAGGCTGGAGCATCTTCCTTACTTTCGACCTTCACCGACCACCGTTTTTAAGGTCATTATCGGCAGTGACTGCTACTGTAGGTCAATTAGCAGTCAGATGGTTTATGGAACAGTTTTCGCTCTCTTACTGTTTGCAAGAATGGCTGGAGAAAACTGCTTGTTTTTTAGGGTAAGGCAGTGATAAATAAGTTACAATAACATACTTGCTGATCTGGTAGCAACAGTCAATAAAGTGGATAGCGAATAATATTGATCTAAATCCATAAAGTGCAGAGGCTGTAAAGTGAGATATAATAACATTTAAACGGATCAGTTAAAAGTGAAACGGGATGAACATGTTAGCTAGGGATAAACATTCAAATCATATGAAACTGATGGCATTTAATAAAATGCGGCTTTGCAATTGAAACGATTGACACACGAAATGCAACTGCTTAGTTACGAAATAAAAAATTTTGATAATCCTTGCATACACACATCCTATAATATTAGGTCTCAGTGTTTGCGTTACACCTATTCATTTTATCAGGATTCGTAACGGCCTTGTCAGGTTAAACACTTTTCATTATAAAAGGGTGAAATGGAAAAGTACATGTTAGTAATTATGTAAAAAAGGATATCAACATCTTAACGCGTGAGTACCAGCTGTCTTGTTCCACACTCTTGTTGCGTTGCCCTTTCTTTATCCTGCCAAGACTAGATTAAACATAGCTACCTAGATGCCACTTAGCTTGAAGTAGTGATATACGTATCACAAATTTTGACTCCAAGCCATTAATTTTCGGGGTCCAAAGCCGACGAATTTGCTGGCGACAGATGTCATATACTGCATGTTGGTTGGTTAAGTACACAAAACCTTAAGAATGAAGACCTGGCTTAAGTAGTTTAGTGACGCCTCACCCTTTTTTAACCTGACTGATTCTTGGTTATTCAATTTATCCCCATTTTTCCTTTGTTACTCACTAATACGCTTCTCAACACCTGGTCTGTTTCAACATCTGTATTTATGCTTACAGAGTTCTCATCCAGTAACTCTACATTGTTGACACTTCTACAGAGTCTTCCTTCTCTGCCTTCTGAATAATGTTTATTGCTCAATGTTGTGATTCAACTTTAAGAGCCAGTAGATGGCCAATTTGCATGCACATAGAGCAGTGCTCATTCGTCTCTTGTTTACTCATTATTACCCATGGCTATCATGGCAACGGAGGAAAGCCAACTGTCTTGATAATTGCGACAGGCCTCGATAGATTTTCTTGTGAGTTTCCATTGGGTACTTGTAAATGATTGTGTAAGGTGACATTGTACAGTCTCAAATATGAGATAGACCTTAGTACACCATCTTTTTTAAAAAAAGGTTTGTCAGCTTCTACAGATCTTTTTTCTCTACGCTGTAGTCACTCTGCCATGTAATCACTCAAAGTTTCCTAATATTTGAGTTATAATACCATTCTCACGTATAACAATGACTAGGATGTAAAATCAGAAGTCATGATCGAATTCTCCACTTATATTGACGGCATGTCAACTCGTTAAATAAATAGCTAAGTGTACGTCCATAAGGATAAGTTAATGCAGCTCGTTGGATTGCACTAAAACACCGGAGAATGAATGTTTACTTATAATCTTATAAGTACTCCAAGATGCAATGCGATTCAAATGCCAATAACCTGTGAATTCATGCTCAACCATGCAGCTGCCTATATCTGTCGATGCGATGCATGCCTTATCATATCATCCAGGCAATGTTCATTTAAGCTCAGATTGTCACATCCGCCCATATCACACAGTAAATACTCACGCCTTATTAGGCCAACAAATGCACTTAAATAATAAAAAATAACCATAAAGCTCACTAAAGACTTACAAGCGCAGTTAAGCTTGATCGCAATTAGCCAAGCATTTCATACCAGAGGCCTTCAAAGCAGAAGAAACCAAAGCGTTGCAAAAAGTAATCGCTGTGAAAAATCACCCGATAGATGAAACAATACCTACCGAAATCGTGTGAACTCATGTGATCTTGCAACGCCTCTAGAGTCACACACGCTTGGCGACACATTGGACAGTAGAGGTGCATTCCCAAATTATTCATTATCTCGACTGCACTGGAGTTCACTAAAGCATTGATTTAGGAATAGTTTGCATGAGACATCAAATGTATTGCCAAGGAACAGAGCATTATCTAGAATGAGTCGGAAATTAGCAGAGGCAAACTCACGCATGTGTTCTCTGATATGATGACGGAAGAGCAAATAGAAGTTGGCAAACGGGACAAAACATGCACAGCACACATTGTGACCGGAATCTATTTTTGCAGAGTAAGAGTGCCTGCGTTACTTTTAACATGTGATGGCATAAAAAGGAGCAACAGGTAGTCATAGAATTATCTTCTTACCTCTTTGATGTCGCAAGAGTACCTGAAAAGTTTGGTGAAGCGTTCGGCATACTGGACAAAGCAGGTTAGACAATCCTGAAACAGAAAAATAGATGTAAAATGAGATGCTGAAGCACTGCTGCGATTCGACTAGATTGGTAACTTTCTGCGCAAGTCTTTATCATTCTTCTTAAGCCAAGTGTTATTGGATTTAAAGCACTTTATCGATTCATGAGCTGACACATTATTACTATGCACAAGAGGCGTAAACATACATAAGGGCACACTTATGCATATTTGAGGATTCATATGCGCATTAATGCAAGTGAAAGTAGAAGTTTATTATAAAATCAAAAACTGCCTACTGCGATGCGCTAGTTCAAAGTGTCCTAGGTATGAGATGAGGCCTTCGAATGGTTCCATGCACAGGCTGCAAACGTGAATATCCATTTTGGTGGAGAGCGATACAAAATGCGTCGAATTTTACCACTGAAATTACGGTGAATTGAGTGAGTAGGCAAGGCGACTTCCTGGATCTGTCCTTAACTTTAAATGAGATTAAACGGAGGTGAGCAATCGTCAAGCGTTTAGTTAAAATTATAGGCGACTCAAAGACTTATTTTAATTTCATTGCACCTTACCTACTTATCCATCCTGCTTCGTAATGATGGGGTGTTTTCCAAGTTTAACTTATTAACAGTGGATAAGTTGTTCGCTGAGTATGTCGTAAAGCTTTGTTTTAGCATGATTAAATCGATTTTCATCGCAATTTTGACAGCAAGAAAAAAACCGTTTTAATAATCCAAAATTATGAAAATGAAGCACAAACTTCTAAGCTGCGACAGAAAGTAACCAAAAACTTGCTTTTTGGAAGGTGTATTTGACCCTCCTGCTTGCTTTTAAATCAGTAGTTCTGCCCAGCATAGTGCTGTGTCATCAACGAGCGCAATGTGATGCACGGGAGTCTAGAATCCTTAACGGGCTAAGACAGCCCATCTCAGGCTTAGTAAAAGTAGAGCTCATGAGCCATCTAATTGCTTACATCTTCACTGCGTTAAATTCATAATTGATGGCAGTCTTTGACTTAGTTGTAAAAACAAGAAGAAATAGAACAGCAGCGTTGTGTATTACGTCTGTGATGACGAGTTTAAAGAAGAAAAAACCCCGGTTCTTGGTGTAGTTATATGTGACTGTTCTCTTGTCATTATTTGAATTCATCCAACTTCCTTGTTTGCTCTGGTAACGTGAGCAACTGCAGCGTCCATATGGACACACCATGCAATTCAGCTTAGGTCCGCTTGACAACATTCTCCTCCAAATCAATAGCACTTCATTATGGGGCATAAAATGAAAAACCTGCATGTCTGATGGAATTCTGTAGTCATTTGTTGAGTGACTTGTGCAAACCATTACTTGCAATGTTATGAGTAACTTACCTTTAAAAATGCCTAATTGTTGCTAATGGGCCCTAAACAATCATATGCTTCCACTGAATCCATGGAAAATGTGTAGCACATCCCACAACCATGTCAGTCGTCATCAAGCTTCAAGCACTCAATTCAAATGATCAGTGAGCAAAATGCAGTCAAGCCTGTATGGAGTCTTTAGCGTCGCATCAGGTGACTTTGGCACTGCTTTCGTCTTGATTTACTCCAAAGACAATTTCTACACTTAATGATTATTGTCCGGCGTGACTTACCACAAAATGGCTATCATTTTTCAGGTGTTATCAAAGGCCTCTACCCGTATTAAAAACCTGAGGATCGATTTAAGCATCAGTGGATCTACCTTTGCCTTGTCAAATATGCTGTTTACTTCATCGCAAGTCCTACCACTGAACTCAACTGCGTGTTTGAAAGGAAGAAAATGGCTGCGAATAGGGTCCATTTACCAGAATAACCAAAAGTGAAAGATGGTAACCACGGCTGGGTCACCGTGCTAAGGACAATGCTATAGCAGGGTATTTGTTGCATTCACCACTAAACCTCCCCTGCCATCACTGAGTATTTTTAGTGAGTGATTTTCGCGCTTCAAATCTTAGACTCCACATGCATGCTAAGCATTGTGTTCGCACATAGGAGAACACAGTCTTGGGGGCTGATGAGTGAGTGAGTGCTGCACCACAGCATTGTGCGAATCTTCCTTGGGTGTCTAATTCCAATCCTCTCTTCCCATTTCCGGCCTTCTCTACCCACATTCTAATGGGTCTTCATCACTTTACTCCTATCTCAGCCACTCTCTTGTCTCTTTTAGCCAATGAGGCATTCTTCTTTACGCATACGGAAAAATATATGCGCTACTGGCATCTAACGTGGTAAGAGGCAAGGATTTGTCCAAGAGTGAGATTGCGAATGCGCATTAGATCCGTTTATTTGTTAGCCGATTCCTCTAATTGCATCCATACCTTGCACAGCGTTCGCCATGCTGTGCCTACTTTTAATGGCTCTTATATGCGCTCACAGCATCTAACTTAACAGCCGCATCATCAGACCTACCGGAGAGAAGTAACTTGCCCATATTTATATTCCACTGCGAAAGCGCTCTAGTACGGTGCTCAAGACTATGCCTTACTAGATTACAACTAGGCTCCACTACCATATCACGGAGCGGATGCATCACTTGGGCTAGATTATGGCAGGCTTGGATAAATAAGGAAAGATGTAAGTTGATACTACTTCATTTTCAGAGGAGCCTTTATGCACAACCATCCAAGTCAACCACAACATCCTGGTTTGGCCCACCCAATCCACCGAGAACATCTCCACGCCATGTGAAATGAGGCCTTCCCTTTTCCCTCCCAGATATTAGGGATCATAGTGTGCGCGCAATAACTAGATCTGATGACATTTTCGAAATGTAGAAGTAGAGGCCCACTTGTTCACTCCTTTCTTACACCCTACCGCGCTGCATCTTTGGTGAGTGTCTCCTTCGTCTCCCATTCCGTGGCACTCGATTGAGGATGTTGTTCGACTAATTTATTAATTGGATGTTTTCTTTCTTTTAGGAGGTGTAGAGGAGATCCCGCCTGTTGGAACACTTGGCCATTTCGAAAGTGTTGTTCTTGTACTGTATAGACTTTTATGATGAGCTTATTGGCCTTTGCGAGGGTGTGGAGTGCCATTTGTTGACGTGGCTTCTGAGCCGACTGAATAACATGCGTTAGTGGTGGCCATTAGTGGGTTATCGCGAGCATAAATAGGGCGGTTGTATTGAAGCACTGGGTGCCAACTTACCTTGGTGTGACTTGCTGGATAGATGGGCGCAGTAAAGCTGGAGGAATAATTGCTTAAAAGAGATTGATTGGTGTGGTTGCTGTTTTTGATTCCTCTCTGCTATTTAAACTAAGTCCGAATATAAAAAGACATTAAGGCTGAATGTAAGAAAACAGCGCTGTAGGCAAACAACAGTAACGTATTTTTGTGCTTGTAAAGTATTCTCTTACGCTTTAGAATAACGTGGAAGTTAAAGACTAACTTAAAGACGAAATATGGCATAGTGATTGGATATGCATATAACAGGATTTGGGATACCGGCAGTCTGCGGGCGATGTTGCAATGGCAGATATCCTCTGCGAGTATCGCCCAGACGAATTCTAGATTTTTCTTGTGTACAAATCTGTCGCAAAGTTTAGCGATACCCCTCTCGGCTAAATTTGTATACGATATCAGCCGATTGTATTAGACCCTGACGATTATTTGCTCGGAGAGCATGAGTTTGGGTAAGAAGTGAGCCCATAAATAATAATACTAATTTTAAAAATCGCTAGACTCTCATACCCAATAAGTTAGAGGGACAAAAAATTCTTCACAACAGCAGACCGCAGGTAATTTGAAACACTCGTGGATCAAGCCGTAGTAAGTTCATTTCGACATTGTGTCATTGGCATGTACTGATAACAGTTGACGGCCCTGCGCACCATAATCCTGAGTGAATGCCAACGCCGTTTTCCACTTACCCATCTATGAGATTGTTTGCAGCTTAACTCACCGTAAGTCGAGTAGATCAATGATTGGGCCGACCGACTAGGCAAATATCCAGCACGCATCGAATGAACAGCAGGCGGCCCTATCGATTGTATTGATCGATTGATTAACTAACCGCGCAAAGCGGGTAAGTCAACAACGAGGCGGCTGTTGAGAAGAGCACAGGCTACTTGCTAGTCCACTAGAGGCCTAAACACGCCTTCGCGTAGGGGTTATTATCGAAGTAGCAGGGTTCCTAAAATCACAATAAAATGTAGCCACAAAATGAATATCCGAGGAATCATCTTAGCAAGAAACGCCTCGAGGAGTTAAATGCCAGCAGAAGAATGTTGTTTAAGAAAAGTTATAAATTGATACCTGTTTACGAACATGCGCTTACCCATTTGATGGCAATCCATGAAAACCAAGGCATTGTCCGCATCCTTGTTCCAATCATAAAGGCAAACTTATACGCCCGTTACATCACCGGCTGCTATGAAGGTTGAAGTGACATCCTAATCAAACATTTTCAACGATTTTTCCCATGATCTCTAGCTACCCAATACTCGAGTGTGGCAGTAATAAGTAAACCCATATGTGTCTAGAACGGTAGAGAAGTTGCTTTTGCTAATACCTCTCAAACTTTGTCCAATCGTGAACGATCTAAAGAAAAGCAATGAACACCACCGCAAAGCAACCAGAACATAGTCCAAGGCAACAGGAGTCTCGACTAGTTATTTAAAGATCGCCGATCTCCCACTTCAAGCCTAATTGATTCAAAATCGTTTTGATTTAATTAAACAAATAAAGGCGGAATCTAATAAGTGCAATTATTTGTATATGCAAGCTGTGGCAGCACCTTTGTTCATGTCCAATTTCCTCGAACTAACCCGGGAACGGACAAACCAGTCTCGTTGCGACAGGTGTAGTATTTTGGAGATGCAGTAACAATGGGGATCAAGAAAATGTGTACCTGAGGAAGTAGCTGTTCTAGTCTACTTGGTGCTAGGGTCGAACCCAAAATTCGACTTTTTGTGTTCTTGTCTTTTGCTCAAACGGTGCACTTTGTAACGAGGTGACTATTTCATTGACTTCAAATAAAGCAAATAGGGGTTGCAACTAACGAATACTTCTGCAGTCGGCCTGCCAGTAGTTACACTTTAGGCTGAATTGATGTTAAATCTATAGTATGTATCATTGTTGCCACTTCCGAAATCCCTATAGTTTTTTTAAATCTTGCAAATATTTTTATACTATAAGCGAACTCCAGCCGCCGGGATCGGTAATTCGCCTTGGCAACGTGCGCGATTTCCTTAAAATTATTATAAACTATATGCTTCTACTTGAAATTCTGAATGCTAGCTTTCACCAGCGAATCCTCCATAGCTCTATTCTAAAGCCCTTATTATCTGATTAGCCTTGAAATGTCGCATAAGTTTAGGTCAAATTCCTACCCACTTACAATCAGGCTTTGCTACGGTGACTCACTTCGACATCCACAAAATTGTGACCGGAAAAATTATTATGGGTCAAAAGACGGTGTCATTTTAGCACTATTCACCATCTAGACCGCATGCTTTTGCCTACTCACCTTACAACTCCGTAATCAGATTCACTAGTGACATAAATACTTTTAATAGAGTTTATTTGCACTTGTCTGCATTTATAGTAAATGCAGCACGTCATTTTGTCATTCGTAGCGTCCTTAGATGAGGCTCTGATAATTTGACCCTCTCCTCCCCAAACTGCCATCTGCGTCAATGCAGGACTGCCTGTTGCAAATCATTCCTCGATGCTAAATACTTTTAAGAAATTTTAGTGAGAAAGTTGCAGGAACCTCAACTTTTCCTGCACATGGTCAAATTCCTCTAAGCTGTTTTAAGAGCAGGAAGAAACAAAAACCTTTGCCCTTTGTGATTCGTCCATCTCTAAGCTTCACACTAAATCACCACGCCTTCATTGTCATTCCTTACAGCAACTAGTACCAACTACTACAAGCTAGCGGTCTCAACAGAAGACAGTTTGGTATTCACACAGTTGAGATCCGGAGGTCAAGATGGGTCATAACAGCTATCCTGTCATTGCATCACTTAACTACCTGTGCATAAAGACGCTTGGATTCTGTCAGTTACTGCCAACAGTCAGGCACGCATGAAGTTGAGCAAAAAGAGGAACCCCTTTTCCGATGCTAAAAAAATCATCATTTAGACTGAGACATTTCATCCTGCAACAAATTGCTCAGTTAAATTTACTTTAAAGTGGTCCATCACATCTTTTCCACCACTTACTCTTCATTAAGTTCGGTCTAAGTTGCAGGATCTCCGTGGCCACCTGCGTCATAATCGTTAGGCGGGACACATGAGTGGCACCCACCTTCTCCCCACATGGAATGGGCAATAGTTACTACTAACATGATTGCCAACCGGGGAGGTGTCATCAGTTAGGCCATCAGTTAACATTCAATCATATCAACAGACTAGGTCTAAAAGAAGCAAAAGGGCACGGGATTCTAAAGGGATGCTGCCATGAACGAGAGGAGGAACTCATATAGGCTGATTGACTAGTCTTGAATGTTTCCAGAAGAGCGTTTTCATAACTAATATTCTAGTTATGCCAAGCGAATAGATCTTAGTTGCAATTAGAGTCAAGACCGTTTCAAGTGGGTCTGTAATCCGTTTTGCACTAAGTACAGAATTCTAGAAATGCTTGATGGCTTTTAATGGAGAGCGGTTAAGTACTCTCGTTAATGCAATCATTCAATTTATTTCCATTAGACAACCTGTATTCTAACTAAGGATAACGATTTCTGATGCTGTTGGTTGATTGTTTTGCAAAAGTTTTACTTGGAATTGAAATGCTATGCGAACAATAATCCTTTCGGCTTGCAGCAGATGTTAAGATCTATGTCCGCCTTTTGCGTGCCTCTACCCAATGAATAACAGTCATTTGAAAAGGTCTGAGAGTGGCAACCAATTACTTGCATGCATAGATAAGCGCTCCTTTATCCGTGTGGTCTTTTTGTGCTTACAACTGTTCTTCTCTCGTCCAAAGCCCTAGTAATATCAAGTGTAGAATCAACAAGAAGAGTGCAGACCTGTCTAAGTTGGTTAAAGAATGGGGCTCTTCTTCATTAGACTGACGCTGAGGCGTCGCTTGACACCTGTTAAATAGCACCAGGATGAAGCGTGGTGGCAACAAGCATCAACCAGCTATGCATTAATAACTGAACACAATAGTAGTTTGCCAAACGATAAGCGCATCACAAGGAAAAACCTCAAATCACAGCCTCTTTGGTGATAAGGAGGTAATGACGGTTCGTTACAAACAAAATTTTAAAGGACTCAGTGCCATGAAAATTTTAGTGAAGTGTAATCTGATTGATGAAATACGTTTGCGCAATAGTTCATCAGCTAGATCACCAGTCAAGTGACATATAGAGACGACAATGCGCTTTGAAGGCTTCTAAATCTCTTCATTCATCTCTTTTTGCAATTGCGTCGAATAGTTGCCGCAAATTTGTTACCTTCTAAATAGAGGTTTGTGAAAAGAAACCGACGTTGCATTACAAATAGTTTTGTTACGCCTATGGCACCATTAAAACCTTAACGCTTTGCAGGGTATGAATAAAACTGCTTGCTTATAAGAGAAGCCAATGAACACCAAAGACTTAGACATGCAGGACCGAGACTTATCGTTCATGCATTAAAGCCTATCCGTGTCTCTCTGATGCGATTGCTACAAGCAGTGTTTCCTATCCAATTCTGTAAAAAGGGATCAAACAGTGTCGGTTTAAAGCCTCATCCACTATGGAATGAAGGAAAGAAGAGGAAGACTGAAAATTAAACTAAACGGGTTGCGATATAAACATGCACAGTTGTTTAAAGAAAAGCGATCCTTAAAACCTTTTAGGTGGCAAAATTGTGGACAATTGAGTTGGTTTTGCATGCAAAGGCCATTTTATGCGTGGCCATCAGGTAATTTTGAGCACATCTCTCCTCTGATATTGCATACGTCCCCTAGAAAAATGTTTTCTGCAGGTGACCAAGCATGGCCACGATTGGAATTACAACGTGGGTCGCACGCGGATCGCATGGCTTATGTGCATATGCCTACGAGTTGGCTTATTTACAAGCACACCTGATGGTCCCCATGTTTCCACAGTTGTTCTCATCATTTCCCGCCTCAATTAAACGTCTTAATCTCTCTTTTGATACGGCCAAATTGATGAGCCATTTGCTGAATTTAGCTCCTAACTCATTACCAATTAACATAAGTTAAATTGATAAATGCTTCTTATAGTGGCTTGTACGAGATTTATTTCCTTTTTTTGTCATTGCACCCATTAAACAAGTAGATTGTAACGGTCTCCTACAAGAAACTGAATAGAATTATACCGCGCTCATTTGTGGTCGTGGAAGTGAGAAGAGATTTTGCAAAGCCTTTGAAATGAGTTAAAACAGTTTTATATTAGCCACCCAACAGGCCAGACAGTTAGCGTCTGGAAATGATTTTGTCATTCGCACAACTCTTTAAACGTTCGTTCATTTATTCATATGCTCCAATCGCTCCTGTTTGACATTTGCACTCGCATATTTGCATGATTCGGAAATAGGAAATAGAAATTCGGTACTTATGTCTAAACGGTCAGTGAGTGCAAGTCCATTAAATAACAGGCCGAAATGATTTGCCATTCACGGTGCCTGACCGCAGATCAAGAGTTTCTAGCATTCCTGATTACTGGCCAAGGCATCTTTAGCTTTCGAAAGCAGAATACAATGGATTTATAGTATTGATGTTTGCGCGACTTCTGAGTATTTTTACTCAAAAAGAGTTGCTCAATTGTCGTTATGTGGTGGCTTTTAGAATAGAGTAAAATCAGAGATAAAACCTGCCTCGCTCGCGCCATTTATTGTCGTCAGTGACTGTTTTAATTGTCAGTAATAGTTTGAACTCTTCATTTTCCATTCTTAGATGTGGATGTTTGGACATATAGATTTTGTGCCAATTAAAGATTCTAACGAAACCTTCGCGTCCTCCCATCATGCTGATAGCGGGATATCTGTAATGATTTTTACTATGGATCTGTGTGATTTAAAGTTTTCCATAACTGTGGAGGTCGATCTCATTTATTAACAAAGGCAGAATCACAAACCTACCAGCTAGGTTACACGTTGATGCTTATAATGTGCATCCGTCCGATATTGAAAATAAAGTACATCTCATTCATGTTCAGCATGACGTGAACAAAGACCTGCTCGAATTGACATTTTTCGTCTCAACTTATGCACGAAAACACACTCTTGTCCCTATACGGGATCTGAAAGGCTATGCTAAAACAAATACACAGAGGACGAATCATCGAAACTCCCAGCACCGCTTTCCTCGCAACTCCACCTAGTTGTTTTGAGAGACTTATTGTGAAGACCTTTGGAATTCGCACTTAATAAAACGCCGTTCTACAGACGTCGGAGAAACAGATGACTTTGGGATTTGAGTGAAAGCCGGCCATTCCTGTTTGAAAAATCGGTTGAGTTCGGAGATCTATCCACGCTGACGAAAGGGAACATCATGCAAGGGGGTCAAGATCATTTGTCGCACAACATTCGCATTCCATAAACTCGTATTGCAAAGGAATGCTTTAAGGCTTGCTAATTTTCTTCTCACTCCTAGTCTACTTTTTGTGCTCGAAAGCATCACTTTTTTAATTTCATTTTGATTTTCACTTTATACCAGCGCACTCATGAATGCAAGCCTAAATAGGATGATTTAGAACACATAAGGAATTGTCTTCCTTTTGGCGTTGCGTCGTTCTACATGTGAAGCATAAAGTTGTCAGCCTAATATATTACTTGCATCATGATATTGCCCAAATAAGACCAAGTGCCTCATTGCTGGCTGCACCATCAACTTTAAGTGGCCTCCATGCCCTCGTTGCATGAAAGCCTTTGCTATCACTGTTAGTGCGCAAAATTAGGCTGGTGGTTTGAAAAATTTTCTTTAGTCCTGTATACGGTAGGGTTCAGGCAGTAGTTGCCACTCTACGCAAACATTCAAGTGCAAGCCCATTCTTCAAAATTTATTACTTAGCTTTTTAAAAGCTTAGATCTATGACCATTTCCATCAATTGTCTTCCAGGAAATCGACTTAATGTGGCGGTCAGAATCACCTCATTATACTCTGTTAAGAGTAGGCTCACGTGTAGGTGTCAAAAATGCAGTGATAAAACATTTTGTGTCAAAGTTTCTGCTTCTAAGCCTGAAGTAATAGCAGTCTGCGGACCTGCATCCACCGATTTAGCCACTGCAAACCTATTTACTTCCATGGTCTTAGCGCTCGCGTTAACTTTCTCGTAAATCCCTGCAAATTGCCTAATCAAAACAACACAGTCATCACATAGATGAGGATAAATGTCCTATTGCTAGAGTGCGTGTCCTCACTCAAGTACCCAGCACAAGCGTTCAAATGACCCATTAACATATGATTTCACAATGTGCACGTAAAAACACGACACTCATCGTAGGTCAAGTATAGACCAACCCATGGGCTCATAACTTAGCTATAAGTACATGTGTAGACTGTAAGTACAAGAAATTTCTGGATGAGATGCCCCTTCAAATCGGTCTCGTGTTGGTGGCAGCTTTCATCCTGCATGGGGATTTTGCACGAAAGACCAGTAAGACAACTTCTATTACTTTGTTCTAATGCGTACAAAATGTATAAATATTTGACAACTTATAAAGTTTGATAAATTAGGGAATCTGACCAGTCAATGTGCAATAGCTGATTAATGTTAGAAGGAATTTGACTGCTTTTACTCCTTTGCTTCGAACTACATCACGTCGCATCACTTGGCATCAAATCTCATCACTTCATACCATATCACGATGAATTCACCCTGACACGGCTAAACAGACCTTCTTATTTGCTTCATATCTTGATTGCTGTTTACCTTTCACTAAGCATTTTTAAGTTATCATCAAAATGCCTTTTAACTGATATCTATTTTGATGTCAGCAGGGTACAGTCCAGCTTAGTTTGCACTTAAGTGTATCAAAATGCATGGAGCATGTGTGGATTAAAAAAAGATTTGCGAAAGGAATTTGTAAGCATTTCGTTTGATTTCATTAAGCAACTTTACAAAAAGCCGCAAGTAATGTCTTGGACAAGGTCAACATGAAGGAATACATAGCGATCCGTAATTTGCCAATGTCATGGAAGTTATCAAAAATCTGGCTAATTGAAAGCACTGAGCAGGCCTTTTCAGGATCGCAAACAATTTATTATGTGCCTGCCAAGTCACATGTCGATAAATTTAAGATCTCACTACAATTTAACAATACCTAATTGTAGAAGGAGTAAAGTGCGAAACATGAGGGACAAATTTTTCCCCTTGTTTACATGTAGTCACAGTGCATGGAGTCGTAGTGCCTGGTACTTTAGGTGTGCTATTTAACACATCGACACTTGAAACACAACGTGTTATTTACAGTCATTCGTTTCTCTACATTGACGCTTGTCCACTAAAAATTTATCCGCATTTATCTGCAGAAAAGTAGGGGTACACTGAGAAATAAAGTTTCGTCCATCTCTAAACAGTGATTACAAGTCGACATTTTCTTATATGCAGATCCTAGCGTTCCGCAGAATGTAAAACTGAAGACAATCAACTCTTACACGGTGCAAATGAGGTGGGACCCACCACCTGAACCCTACGTCCATATTCTTGGCTATATTGTCACTTGGTACCTCGACAATGAACGGCAGGACGAGATTCACCTTCCTCCAATTTCGTCCTACGTCTTTACAGGCTTGCAGCCGGGACAAATTATTTCTGTCTATGTTAGAGCACTCACGCAAAAGGGACTGTTGCTCAAGCATAGGTACGCTAGTTATCCTAGTAGGATAGTGAACGTAACCACACCACATTTGAAAGGAGGTGAGTCTTTCCACCCATTTATCGAATTTTGTAAAAAATTACGGTTGACTAGGCTTAATCAGTATGGTAGGGATCTGCATCCTCTTGATGCCATTAAAGTTGTTCCTATGCGCAATCTCAAACTCCCTTTTTGTACTATCTACAACGCACCGTAAGATAGGTGTGCCTAGTGAGGCTGTCTAAATGTTCCTTAAGCACTTGTAACAGTTAATTGAAAATAGAAGCCAAAAGATATAATGGAGAAAATGCGCTTTTTTGCATAGAAGGAAGTGTGTCTGTCGCTACTAAAAGCACCGGGATGATTCCTGTGACCATCACGAATAGCACGTCTACCCGGACTCCTGTGATCAGAATGATCAACAAATCTACCCTGGCTGCCTCAAATCTCACAGCGAAGAGATCCTTCTGTGCCTACTTCGAAAGGAGAAAGCGTGTCAATTGCTCCTGAAAGTTCCGAAATGCCTCCTACTGTCGCAGCGAATAGCACGTCTACTGAGAATCCCGTGATGAAAAATAATAGCAGGTCTCCTCAGAACCCTATAATGGCTACGTTGACTGCAATCACAGCCAAAGGTACTTCAACCCAAACTCCTACAATTAGAATGAAAATCAGGTCTAACCAAACTCTCACAATCATCAAGGCGAACGGATCTGCCCCGGATTTTGTGATGACTATTTCAAGAAGTTTTATCACAACGCCCTCATTTATCGCGACTGACAAGACTACACACAAAGGCTTGGCCATTTCAACTGCATTCGCTTCCACGATAATACTAGTACTGTCGTCAACCCTTTTATGACTCTGCACAAACTGGCAACAGCATCACCTACTCTAAATGTTACAGCTCAGTTTTCACTTTAATCAAGTATGCTGTTAAATTTTATTCCATTATTCAATTAATTCTTTGTCCTAGCTTTGCAAATAAGGACCCGATTAAACAAAACCACTCCATAATGGCGAATATATAACCTGACATTTTATTTTGGTCTCATTGATCCAATCGCAACTGAGTTCGATCTCGTAAATGCGTTCAGAAGAACACAGGAATAAAAATAACCAGTCAAAAGGCGTACTGATAATTACTGAGCAGCAGTTTAAGCTTTCACTGTAAGGCTACCATTAACTTCAGTTCCAAAGGGCAATTCTTCCAAAGTTGCGAAACATTTTGCCTAAGCGGCTATCTTTATATAATCTATCAGAAATCAGCTTAAGCCGGATCACTTGCGTTCGACTTCCTGCTTAATGCATTAGCCAAATTTAGCAGCTGAGGGCAGTGAATTGTTATCAAGACATTGGAAAATACGCGTGAAACGGTCGAAACGAGACACTAAGACTCGAACCAAAGGCCGACATGTACTCATGCCTAGTGGATTTTGGCAAATAGTTAGGCGAACATACGCACATTGGCCGAATAGATAAACCGTCCAGGTCTTCAAATCTGCCGATTGATTATCTGGTGTTAAGATTGATAGATCCATGGCCACTTGTTCATCGAAAATGCTTGGATTGGAATATCTACCTCATTGTCACTCAAAACTGACAAAATTCCCTCATTTACTATGCTGTAAGAGCATATCTTAGTTCCTACTCATACGTTAGTCAATGGGATCCACTCATTAAATACAAATTTATCACAGTTAACTAGTTTGGGAAGATAAAAGCCAGCATGGGCAGCTGAAAGCACTGGGAATCAACTGCTGCTGTGCGCGAATGTGAGGCGAAATTGTACATCAAACTTCAGTAAGTTACCACAAACTAAGCGATAAAAAGGAAGATGAAGAAATTTGAGGCACTTTAAGGATTGTTGTGGACGCAATATACATATATATAATATAAGTGAAAATAATATTTGTTACGTGGATCATTGCAATGAGTAGTTATCAATTTTACATCTTAATCGGTGATGAGTGTAAAACTCAGATCAGCAGCAGGCTCATCATTTAGGCTATCCGATAAGAGAAACTAAAGCTTTGAATCACGTAGGCCTCTAGATGTACCTGTAAAGGCACTAATTTGGACTCATGCGCCATCGGCTAACACGCAGGCGCATTATATTGGCCATATGATCCACGTGCCCTCTATGTTGTGACCCCATTTCTGAGCTTGCTTGACCGCCTCTAGAAACCTAACTTAATGAAGGTCTCCTGAGTGAACTCCTGTGATGCTGGCACAATCCACCTGCTCCACCTATTTTGAAGTGCTTGTCAATCACGAGTTCAATCCCAAGTAAACCGTGGGATTCTTAATTTGCCAAATACTAGATGCTAAAGTAAATGACTATAGAGTTACGCAGCCAAAGCACCGCAAATCGCATGTTATTATGAATTTGCGAGAATCAGAAAGCACTAACAAAAACCATTTTACAGCTGACAGAGTGCGTCGCAGAAAGGGTCATTTGAATATTTTCCTTGACTCTTTTGTTGCCTGGGTTGATGTACATGCTGACATCAATAATCCCAGGAGCTCTATTTCTCGACACACTTACAGTATGCTCCTCTCTATTCCTCTGAACGAAATCAGCAAACTCCTTTGGCAAACTTAAGGATTTGAAAACATAAAATCAGTGCAGATCTGACCTCTTTACTTTAATTACAATTGCTACCTGACTGACGCTCACTAACCCTATGCATATTGCTGTCTTGAAGTTTATCAACTCCTCTGCATTGGACTTTGAGATTTCAATACGTAGAGCTGGAATTCAGACCTTTAAGCCAACTGAATGGAGGAAGGGCAAGCTTACAATTTGCTACATGCTTTAGAAAGGCCCTAAAGCAATTAATTTTTAAAGGATCTTAATGTTCCGTATTTTAATAGGGATGATGTGATAAAGATTGGCATTAAGAGTGTCATAAAGACAAGTCTTAAGAACTTAATGCGATTTCGGTAAGTGATTGTTAAAAGACATGCAGTTGTAAAGCATGCATGTTTGGCAGTCCTAGTTGTCAAATCCACCCAAGCTTCGACATTGCCGGGCTAGATCCGAATTACGTTCCTAGCACAGAGACCCCGCTGTAGGGCAGCCCTCGTTGGACGAGGGCAAGTACGTTTCCAAGACTCTTGGTCAGACAGGTAGGCTAGCCGTTTCGCATTTATGGTTATGCCTAAACTGCATTGACAGTAGTGACCTTTACTCGACTAAGACACAGAAATCAAAGCAGCTGCTTGAGATTATACTGCAAGAGAAACACCTACGTGCTAAAGCAAAAACATATTTTTAAAGTCTTCTGCTGATTTCTTCTTGAAAAACGTCAGGTCAACACCAGAGGACGCATAAGGCTGTGGATTTCATCCCGCGGTGCAAATAAGTAGCATAATTAGAGACAGTGTAGCGATATGCTAAACTTGTAGCGTCACCAGAGTGCTTTGTGACATTCACTGCGGCACACGTAAATGATGGGGGCTACAAAGGTCGTCATGGAATCCTTATACATTTTCTTTACGTTGGAGTGTGGATGAAACTACTTTACTTTGCTGTTTGGGCATGCTGAAATTGATGGCGGTGGCAGAGGTCAAGACGTCGCTTGTCTCAGCTGAAGATGCAAAGACCAATTTGAATTCTGCTCTTCAGACAATCAAAGCGCTCTGCTAACAGACTAGAGACACATCCAGTATCAGCTGATTCGCTCACAATAATTTCCGATATTTATGTTTGAGCATAAATCCCCTCTTTCTCTAATATTTGATAAAATTGGAAGCTTACCATTTTCGGGAAAGCGCATGCGATTCGTGATGTCAATCGCATACGCACGTAGACGAGAAAAGAATTTTATAATCGGAAGTAGCATTATCAATCACAAGGCAAGCTAAACTTGTGGATCTACAGTTTGCAGCCATAACCATAGACGATCGACATGATTTGAGCCTGTCTGCCCGTGCTGAGTCAAAAATCAAGTGGCTTGTTAGTAACGTGGTGTTAGATATAGCAGACTGCACGAGTTTCGTCTCCAATTGAATTTGCAGCGAACCTTTCAAAATTTTGTTGTTCAAAGGAGTCAGGATCAATGGGCTCAGGCTGCTTCCCTGCATCCGAAGGTGTTGTCTTACAAGCGTTGTCAATTGTTTGAGTTTAGCTGGCACATTTAGAGCGGGATCGTACACTTCAGCACACTTTTATGCAAATTTTTACCACCTAATGATATTTTTTTGCTTTTTGGAACGCTTTTAGCCAAATTTTGTAATGTCGCTTGAGCGCGCGTTCATTGCGGTAGTGGATCTGCGTGGCTACTGGCAATAGGAGTCAGAGAAACAACGCTGCTAACAATTTATAAGTAGGCAGCATGTCTTGAAGTAAATTTGCTTTTCACAAAATTAACGACCTCCGAACACTACAATTTATGTGTCCAACAAAAAATGCTTCAGCGCATATGGGTTTGTTAAATTTTCAAACTATGGAGAATCCACACATGCTATACGAAATGTGGACGTGGATATTGGGCATTCAATAATGGGAAATTCTAATTATTATTGTCACCCTGCAGTCACTGATGAGTTGTATTTGCAATAAATATTTATTGCTGCGTGCTGTTGTGATTCATTAGGACACCTTAGGCTTATTCCAAGGCATATGGTTGAGTTTATGCTGTCTCCTCCATCGATGGTGAAGTCTGCGTAATTTTAGGAACATTTTATATCCGCTTTGCACTGCTAGCGATTCAAGGCAATGATGGGATTGAAATAGCATGTGTGTTACTCAGCACAAGTAATTACTTCTAATGAAGTTATAGGTGGCTTACAAAGAAAACATTTCCTGCATAATAATTATGCCTATTGATTAGCACAGGAAAGAAGGAAGGTAAGCTCATGTGGCTTATACATTTTAGCACCGCGCTGACGCAGCAGGCATGCTACTATTCGTAAGCGTGCTTAATAAGGAAGATTTTGGCATATTTTAATCATCTCTCTCGAGAGGGCGTGTGAGTGCCAATGGTATGAAGAAATTGTACCATCAGGGAATGTAAACTGAATACGGTTTTGGCAATGGGGTGCCACAGACACAAGAGACTTCTAAGCCTAACAATTGTGATTAAAGCACAGGATGAGTTCCTCTGGCGGATTTAATGCCGCAAAAGCAATCGATTCACCTGCTCCTCGCCTTCCTTTGCATACTCTCGAGAGTGAAGGCAAGCAGCCTGTTTCTACATAATTCATAGGCAGGTCAGACTTTGGTCACACCACCTTAGTGCCTAAATCTTGTTATCCCCTTGTAGAGCATAGCTACATCTGTTGGCCTACAAGGACAAGTAAGAATGTAAGCCCTCTTTCCTAGACCACTTGCTCCGTTTTCACTGCATATATGCGCCTGTCTGTTTGCCAATTTTGTGTGCGTCATCGCCTACATTCATTTTCGCCCTTTTGAAGAGTCGCATTGATCTGTGCCCCAAAAAGAGGCAGAAATGTGTGTCTGTGGTAAAAGGTCACATCTATTCTATCATCTTCTCCTGGTTTGTCCTTTTAGCCGGTCGAATCGTCGAATTCGTCCTGTGCAAGGTGAGATCTCCCTTAATCTCTCATTTGGTGGCTAGTTAGTTGCCTTCTTGATTTCAACTCTACAATTTGCCAACACTCCATCACCCACCCATCAACTTGCCTCACTACATTTATTCGTTTATTTCCTCATGAGACTATTCTGCTTCTTTCTAATTCATAATGAAGCGGACATGGCACACGAGACTGGCAAAAGCTCGCATGGCGAGTGGAGGAAATTTTTCTCCCGTTGTCTGTGTGGGTGCGAAACGAATGAGTCCGTCAATCAAAGCGATGCACTGCAGGCAACAACCTATTAAACCCATTTTTGAAAGGTGTGAAATTTACGGTTAAAAGTTTCAGTGCTACTTACTGTTTCCCCTTGGCACTTCGACTTAAGTGGCAACATAATGGAGGAATCGTTATAAAGATTATTTGAATCAACTTAGAAATGTGGAAATAGGTAACCAAGTCAAGAACAGTGTGAATCTCAGCATACATTTCTGCAAATCAGCTGCTATCTATAAGTTATGATGAGGCCTTCTACTTCCATCATGTGTTCTCGATGGAAATCGATGAAAAACCCCCACGGATCAGTCGCTGAATATTCAAGCAATACCTGAGTTTATTCCATCCGCTGCATGCAGAAGAGTGCAACACTGCTACGGAATGTCTAACACTACAATCACTCAGTCGGGTTTTAATATTTGATCTTCCCTTCTGGTAGAAAAATTACTTGATTGGCTTGGCGAAAGTTAAAATCACGGTATGATATTTACTGCATACTAGTTTGTGCGACTCAAATTAAACTTATTCGTTATTGCCATATGTTTGCAGGCGTGATCAATTTAGTTGTTTGAGCCTGACAGCGAAAGAAGCCATTCTCAAAAGCTTGTTTGAAGTCAGTGCTGACCGATTGGCTAAGATTTATAAAATTAGTTTTAAGCAAGGTTGATTCGCAGAAAATTTTGCCGTATTTTTTTTAAATCTTACTTGCACCGTACTTTTAAGTGCACACAATAAAGACAGGTACTTTATGAAATTCCGTGGCATTTTTGAATATCAACATTCGAAATTGCAAGCTTTCTTGATATTATTAAAGAACCTAACCACGAGTATGCTTTTACTTTAAACGCTGATTTTATCACTGCCTATGTCCATCAACTGGTCGAGATTGCAAAGAATTCCTTATAATGTCTGCGATCTTATTATTGATTTGTCGACCTTGGCTAAACAAATGACGAGCTGGCAAAAACCGTTGCAGTCAATGAAGGGCATAGCTGCACATAAAACCTATGCTCTTTTCGAGAGGTTCTGTGCGCCTCGAGCTCTATTATGAGTTAATGCTTTTAATGCCCGATAGTTCAATGCTCGTCGGCGCTGAGCTTAGATTTAGCCTATCTAGCACAGTTTCTTGTCATCAGCGTGCGATTCATTTCAAGGAGCTAAGGTCATAATAATGTTATAGAAATTTCTGTGTGGCAAATTAATCATTAAGTAATATTAGTTAAAATCTCAGCGTCGAGCATTTAAAGGTTATAAACGTTAAAAGGAGTTCAAAATACCCCTTTTAGGACAATGGAGGGAATCCTCCAATACAAATGCGAGTAGCGCAGTTAATTTAACTTAAAATGCAACATTGTTTCGAGATTAACTTTTCTTGGAAGTATTTCAAATCCCAGCTTTGGTCTGGCTGAATCCATGAGAAATAAAATATTCAATCAGCTTACCTAAACACAATGGTTCCCGGTTGGAGTTAAGAGCAGTATTAAGTTTTGCAACTGCCAAAATTGGAGAAATTATGAAGGTTCGACAAAAAAGTGACTTAATTATAGCGCGGATATTTGAATCTTCTTATAATAAATCGTGACCACATATGCTATGGTCAATAGTTCGGATAATGGAAAATCAAATGCATGACATTTTTTAGTAAAGCAACAAAGTATGCATGCAAAGAGATGATAAATTACGGTTGAATAAGTGATTCACAGCCTTTTATGCTTTTACAAGAAAGAGAACCAATGTAGCGCACGCAAAAGAACAGATTGGAAGTGATTATTGCTCTTCTATCTCTTCTTGAAAGAGACAGTTATTTGCAAAAATATTTTTGCTAAGTGTTCTTCTATTTATAGCAAAAGGCAAAGGACTCAGCCTTTAGCCACACATGATCTAAGCATCATAGTCTTCTTAGGGATAAGGTGATGCATGCCTCAGAACTGGGGTAGGCTGCGAGTATAGTATCCAGTCACGACCATCGGCGCGGGTGAGAGGACAATCAATCTGACGATGGCATTTCGTTGAGGCAAAACGACACCAATACCCAGGTGGACTTCACGATGTATTTACTAGTTCGACATTGCAATCTTCCCACTAATGCAACTCATCACTTGCAGTAGTGCATACGTGGCTTGAATGCTATTTCTGCTAGGATGTTTGGCAGGTGAAGTTCGACATCGACGTCTACCAGTTTTGCCATCGCCGCCTCCGACGCTGGCACGGGGAGCCCCTTAACCGCTCTAACTTATCCCGCCACAGCAACCAAAACTTTGTGCCTTCCTTAGCATTCATCTATGCCTGTCTCCAACTTTTCCTCTAAAACTGTCTTTACTCATGCCGCGATACCACTTTTACAGGCATGAGCGCCTTTAAGACACGTCGTATGCGGTTTTAGAGTATTTAATGACCTTCATTCACGTACATTCACCTATATTTTAGTAAGGCGCACACTTTACTGGTCTAGATGATTTGCTGCGATTCAGCACGCCCGGCCGGATTCTCGCCTATCTGCTGTGTTTGGCAAACTGTTTGTCCGCACGCATCGCTGGCCAAGCTGTTATATGTATAAACAGCTATCGTGCTTCATTTCTGCATAACGGACAGTGAATAACTCCTTTACCTCCTGTCTAATAAATTAGGCAGCTGGCTGGATTTTCACTTGTTTGCAAATCTGTATATTTGGCTGTTTGGCGGGTACGGAAGCAGGTTGGTAGATTGATTGCTTACCTACATTCCTTTGATGTGTTTATGATTGCGTGGATGGCCAGTAATCTGGCAGTCCAGATTAGTTGTTTCTTAAGCATGGCTAAATGATTTGATAACTACCGAGATGCACATGCACACTCGCAGTGTTTTGTGCCGAAACAGACAACCTGCACATCAGCCACATCCACAATGTCAGATTTTAGAGCTAGAACAGCTATATGCAATCACAGAAGGAGGCAAGCAGCCAAACACAACATAAATCATTTCTGGATCAAAGGAGATTAAAAAATTGCTTACATATATATCACGACAATTTCGTTCTTTCTTACAACAATAGGCATTCTGCACATCAACCGCACCTACACTGTCTGATGTAAAACTATAGCAGCCCTCTTCTCTTAAGGAAAGAAAAAACCACTGATATCGATGCCACTACGATGTAATAATAATCCATTCTAGATCAGAATTACAGATGAGGGGGCAGTTGTGTATTTTTGCTAACGCATTCCTTTGCTAAAATGGGTCCCCTAGATATTAGGCACACCGAAATCGCAAGCTTTCTAAACTATAAGGCTCGCAAACAGCTACAGAAGGAAACAGTATTCTATGCCATGTTTCTTATTGATTTTGGATTAAGAAGGGAACAAGACAGCGCTATCTTTTGCTCTTGATGAAAGTATCCATAAAATTATTCATGCGTCTGATTTTCAATTAATATCAATGCTGGTTGCAGGTAAACTGGATTTTTTGAGAGTGCACACTTGTACATTACAAACCCTCTGAGCCAGCCTTGGCACCATTATTATTCGGTTAATGCAAGAGCTAACGCAAGCAATTGCCAAATGGAACAGGCTACCATGTTTAAATTTTGATCGACTCTAGATCCAAACGGAAAGAATGCGGCGCAGCTTCATATAATTGTGTTGTTTCAGCTTTCTTTACATAAATTGGCCGGGTCCTAAGTTTCATCACCGCTTCCAAGGAAGGAAACACAGCTGAGTACAAAGTTGAACAATTGAAAATAAAAACCGGGAAACTAGATCGCAGCTATATCTTTGCACAAGCTCAATTTTTGTATCGAAATCATACTCATTGCATTTTGGTCATTCCAACCGAAACTGCACGATGCGGGCACGGAGGTGAACTAACATTTGAGTAATTAATTTACCAGTTAGTTCTTGGTTGGAATGAAAAACACGGAACGTTTCAGTATTCACGCTTTTCTTGCTTGCCATTGTTTTCCTGGAGAACTGCTTTTCTGGCACCGCAACAAGCCAAGCAGCCTGGTTCTCACTAGTATCATTTTCAGATCAAGACGGAAAAACACGGAACGCATAATACTAGGGCTAAACCTTAAGCATGCACTTGCCTAAAACACCCAGGATTTTATGAAACTGTTACTTACATTAATCTCTTTAACTTGCCGAAATCAATGAAGTCAGTCGCTCAGTCTTCACGAATGCCAACTAACCTACTAAAAGGCATAGGCCAGCAATCACGACTACACTGAGAGGGATAGGGGCAAGAAAATCCAATCCTTATCACACTATATATGCTAAGTTAAAATCTTGGTGCTCCTGATGATTGTGTCTAGGACAATTAGCTGAAAACGTTATTGCTAAGACTTCATGGCATGATACCGAGAAAATTGAAGCAGCCAGTTCAACCGATGATCAAAGTGGCATTGAAGAGCAAAATTAAAAAAATTAAAGGACAATGTTTTACTTTACTACAATATGTCTCCACCGAAGTCCCACGATCCAATGCACGCAAGTAAAAATAAAATCATGCCATCTAATTATGGTGTTTTTATGCAGCTGCATTCGCGTAAGGTGTGTCGACATTGCATCTTAACTCAAACTCAACCAACCAAGGTATGTCATAAGGCGTGCTCGTCTAAAACCAGATGGCTGGGAAGAAATTTCGATCGAAATTAAGGTTTCTTATGAAAGGTAAAAGTAGTTTCATAAAGGCTTGTCACATGAGGCAATTTTATTTGAGCGTCTGACTTATCGATAATGACCGACCAAATGGGAAATCACGCGTCAGAGGGATGTTTGCTACCATTCTAAATCAGCTCACCCACTCGCTTGCCTCCCCTTCCCATCTGTACGCCTTCGCGTCCCATAAAGTGCACAGGTAGTTGTGACAGGAGTTCCATTACCCCATCATTCATGCCCGCCTTTATGTCATTCTCTTCTTCTACAGCAGCTGCTGGCCGAAGAGGTGGACGGGTAGACGTACTGGGCAGTGGCGTTCATGATTGCGGTGGTGCTGATTCGATGGCACGAAGAATACGATGGCAACTTGTTGGCGCAATGGTAGAGCGTCTGACTCTAGATGTATATATAAAACACGTGCGAACCCGTGCACTTCATTCCCCTTAGCTCGCATTTCTACCTCGTCATATCGCTTACAAGATCCATCGCTTTTCAACTTGTCTGCATACCTTGTGCCATCCAATAGGGCAAGAAGCAGAGTTATGGACGAGACACGTTTGCGATAATATAGCCTGATGGCGGACAGCAGGAATGAATTAATTGAATATGAGACAGTTTTAATACAATGAATGAGATAAATGTTAAAAGCAAAGCATCGAAAGGCGAGGAAAGTGACACGCAGACTTCATCACTGCGGCTGTAGATGGGACCCGAAATCGAAAAATTTTGAGCGGAAATCAGGCACACCACCCATTGCGCTGCCACAGATCTATCTTTGAATTCTTTTTACTTTTCCGGCATCAGAGATCCATTGCTTTGGCTGCTACGACTCCTCTTTACTCCTTATTGCATAGCACGCCATACCTTCTCTCCTACATTTACTTGATGCAAAGTTTGCTCACCCTCATGGCCTATGTGTTGCCACTTCTGGTTCAGTCTAGCACTACATCACGCAACCCAAGGCGATGCGCTGCACTGTATTTACTTCCTTCCTGTGTGTTCTGCGGTCGCATCTAATTGAAGGTGGAAGTGTTAAGACAGTATTGGCGAGAGTGCTTGGTGAAAATGCGGGTGAGGCGTGGTTGAGTTGTGCAAGTGGGTAGTGGTGGCGGATAATGTGTCCCTCCTGTAAATTAGTCGGAGGATATAGAGGCCTAGTTATGGTGCGGTGGTTGGGAATTAGAGGCCCGTAGAGGCATGTTTGCAGCCCATTCCATTTCTTCATTTCGTGCCTTTAAATCAACGGTCATTTGTCGCTCTATTAAAAGTGGAGTGAAGTAGCATCGTCGCTGTTGCACTTGCAACGCTGCCCTATGGCGTGGTGACTCTTGCGACCCTTTCTCATTCTTAAACCACCAATTTCCTTTGAATATCGCCCTAATGAAGAAAGGATTAGGCGCATATTCTAGTTGCGGTAGGTAAGCGGGACAAATGTTAGGTTGGATTTTTCCATGACACCATCGATGCCTTGAGATCGAAGAGACTTAAATGCTACTTTAATGTCCGGTGATGCATAGCATGCTACACCAGTACCACTCGAGACCCCCTTGAAGACAACTGAAGGCATAATGCTGAGGCGGTTCAGGTCACTTCGAATTCTCCACCTCCATTAATGCTCTTAATGGCATTAATTTCTCTCTGGTTCTTTTTCGCCATCTTCTCGGGATTAGTCTGTGCACGCCTCCTGCGGCTATTTTAACGCATCAGCTCCAGCTTGAAGGCGGCTGAGAAAAGAGCGAATTCAGAAAGATGGGCCTTAATATGTGGCGCCAAAAAGGAAGTTATTAAACTAACTAAAATTAAAACAACGATCAAATAGAATTGCTAACCAATGAACCAATTAGACAAAAAGCAAGTTTTATCCTGACTTACAATGGAGCTGGATGTCAGGTCGCCTAAGAAGTATTCGACGGGAGGATGGCATAATTGGACGCGCAAATTAAAACTACACACACAGTTGCACAGCTATATGTAATTTATTTTGACAATGAGGAACACATGTCTTCTTAACCATTCCTGTGATTATACATTTGATCCAGCTCTCTAAACTGTAACATATGAGCCTAGGTGATATGGCAGTCAAATACTTTTACGCTGTGCTATACAAGAGCTCAATGCAGCAAATTTTGGACTGCATCTAGAGAGCACATGGCAAAGAATGAACACAGGCAATATGGAAAGTGGATGGTCCTGTGCAGTTCAAATCGCTAACGTATATATCTTTATTCACTAGAGATCAATGAAAGAAGAGACTGAAAAGGGATGGTCCGAAATGAGCCACAATCAATGAAATGGAATAGTAGTGACTACATTACGTGTAAACCTCTGACTTTGTCCCACCATCGAGGCTGCACCGCGCCAAATTCGTGTTAGCAAGTGCTTATGTGGCATTGATGGAAAGCTCAACATTGCTGGTCCACTTTATCTCACTTTACTTATCTACTCCTGCTTTATTCGATTCATCTACAATCCTTTCTACTCATTTACGTGATTTTGTATTGCACCGATTCGCACTGTATTCCATCGCGCAGTTTGGGATTTTATTACTGTTATATTAGGTAACGATGGTCGAATCAGCAGTGGCCTTGGAGGCAGTGGTGATTTCGATTGTAGTGGTGGCTTTAAGAGCATTAGCTAAAGTTATATGCACGCTCTCACACTGATGGTTTGCAGAATGCAGCTGTGCGAGCTGTATTTGCAAGTGAATAGACAGCCTATTCCGAGACGTATTGCCGAATTAAAAGTGTGCAACGCTGATGCTACTAAATCAATGCTTTGTGACCTCAAACAAGTCGCGTTTTGGTGAGGATTTGTTTAAAGACACAAAAGAAGACATAAATTGCTAAAGTCGAGGTGCTCAAAGACATAATTAGCATGCATGGTTAATGGGGCGCTGTCGCTTTTGCTTCTAGAATGCCGCTCGGCGATTTCTAGTGTGCGAGGTTATTTTGCATAAATATGGTAAAAATATCGTACGATGCCTCTACTGGTAAAATCAGAACCACCTTCTTCTTAGGTTAAAGTTTAGTTTTAGGTGATGGATGCAGGCTACGGTTAACAAACCGATGAGGCCAAGTAAACCTCTGTGTTGCTCTAAGGCAGAGCTCTCAGTGAGGAGCGACGAAAGGCATTTTAGGTTGATGGGCTTTTAGTTAACATCCTAAGGTATTGGCGGCTTGAGTGACGCCTAGAACGTGTGAATAAACTTAGAGCCACGCCTGGGGATAAAGTCAGCCGAAATGATCGTGACACCATTCAGATGTATCCAAAAGTGAAGGAACGTGTGAAGAAGAATTTTCATTGGAACAGTCTGCCGTAATTATGTTTAGGCAACGACTGCTTTAATTAAGCCAAGGGAGTGCTTTCTAAGGCGATCTTAAGTACGACCATTGAATGCCTCAAACACGTTGATCAACTTTTTCAGTGGAGCTAATCCAAAACTATGCAAAATGGTGAACAAACATTGCGAATTTTATGTGGAAGGCCACAGCCTTTTCAGCAGCATAGTTAAAGAGAATGATTGAGGTTGACCTTTAAAGCTGGAAGAGAAGCGAACATTCATACGTGGCAGCAGTGCTTTTGATGGGAGAAAAATCCGATTTTATGGGCACAGTTGTTCGAACCGTGCACAGGTTTTAAGCAATAATTCTAGCAAACCTGTCAAGACTGATGTCAAAACCTTGAAAAAACAGATGGCCAGATGCGTTAGCTTAGCAATTAGCCAGCTGGCCGAATGGAATACACTTTTCGTAACATGCGATTTTTAGTATTTTCTTGCTCAAAGGAGTCTGCAACGTGAACCCCAATGTCCAAACGTAAAATAGTAAAGCCTTAGCTTATGTCAGCGCAATTAAACTTAACGCAACGCAACGCCTCGTGGAGGAGGCGAGGTATACACAAAAAGAAGAGGAAACCCGCCCTTACTGTTTATTTTGGTCGCCTTTTTATCATTAAACAAAAAGCAAGCTGCTGATTTACTGCCTAATTCCGTGAGCAGACGCGTGGAACTTACCGGAATACGCCATCATATATTCAGATGTATATTTACATTTATTTTTTGGTATTCAACCGACCTTCACGACCACGACTATTACCATCAGGACTAACAGCAACGACACGCCTGCCATTACTGATATTTGATGCGCAATCCATCCCACCAGTAATCAGTCAGCCTGGTTTTCCGTCCATCGCTACTGCTGAAGTAATGCATAGGAGTGAAGGCATGAGCGAGTCAAATGCGGGAGAGAATGGCGGAGGGCAAGGAAATGAGGTGGAAAATGAGGTGACAATAGAATCAGGCTGGTGACTGTCTAACAAAAGCTTATCAATAATCTTAAAATATTCGTCAGCTACGCTATTCTGTCCCTCTCCACCGGCTTACAGACATCTTTGTCGAAACAATGATGAGTGCAATGCGCAATGTAGTGCTGAGGTTGGCGCCGTAATGGGCCGTCACAGCGTTCTTACAATACCTACTACAATCTCTCCACTCGCCTACCATTCAGCTACGAATCTCCTCAGACATCGAGGGCTTGGACAGCATGATTTACGCGTTTAAAGGCATCGACCACGTCCCGAGCAGTAGCGCACTTAGACTTCACGCACTTATGCACAGTGACGTTCCCCATCTTGATGTTAGGCACACCGCGAATATTCTTCCAGACGAGTTGATCTACCCTAATCACTTATTAACAATGCTAACGATCTAGATTGTAATAACAACGTGTAGGGCTTTAAGGTAGAGGAATGATAACACATATGGCTTATTTCGATTGAGCCTGATTAGTCTGTGGAATAGCACGTTCGTAAAAAGGAAAATTTTTAATTTAGATAAGCACAAACTGGCTTGGATATTTCAATAGGGAATGAGTTCGTAAAGCGCTCATTGGTGTTTTCTTAAAAATCACAAGGCACGAATCCTCTAAAGTGTAGAGTAGCTGGTCCATAATTGGCGAAGTGTAAGTGAGAAAAGATAGAGGAATAAGACACGCATTCCGAAACCCGCCCTTGCGTTAATATCGGTCAACCGCAATTTTCGCCAAGCATAGGCAAAATATGAGTGTTTAAAGGTAGGGCAACAAAGCATGGAGAGTAAAGGAAAGCTATTAGCTCATGAATCAGCAAACACTTGATCTCTGCTAAGCAGCAGATGGCGAGTAAATGCAAAGGTCCACAGGTCGCATTCTTCTAACCGGCTGCTTCGAAATAATTGTGGTGCTTCAGAGTCACCATTTATATCACTATTCTGTCCGTTGAATAAAAGGTTGATAAAAAATAGTCTTGCAATCATTAAAATACACACACTCCTCAATGGAATAGATATTGCTGTCGTGAGCTTGTTCTAAACGCAAAGAACATTTCTCACCGCCTCTTCCTTATTCACTCATGGGCTGTACACATATTTAGTGTCTGAATCCGGCGAGGTATGCGAGTAAGGCTAAAAGCACAACTAGCTCCAAAAAAAGAAAAAAACGACCCAAAGTTGACTGGATTGCGAGCAATTGCTCAAGCATAAAACATATCATTTTATTTGAGCTTTATAAACACCATCAAATACATACTGCGTCTCTGCTTAGGCATCGAAGACACCATGCTTGCAAAAACTTCCGTTTTTGCATTGGAAGAATCAACCGAGCATGTAGTCCTTAAGCCCTATGTGTACTTGAATTCTACATTTAAATTCGCCTGGGTATAAAGACTAGCCACCTCTGTTGCAAAATTCACATCAATGCACTTTTACCATTAAATTTTTTAGCCAACTACTCTTGCATCGTCTTTGGCATGCCAAAATATCGTAACTCATCAAATCACATTCTATCCTATCGAAGCGCATCATAACATATCAGTTGACAACGTGGTCTCGTCTCATTCCATCCTCTAGCAGTACATATCTTAATCAGAGCACATCGTACTGTCACATCCTGCCGTCTAGGCCACCGCACGGCAAAAGGCAATCAATGCACACTAATAAGTGTGGAAAGGAATGGGAAAAGGAAAGCGAAAAATGCAGACAGCCGGAATTCGAACTCGGAACATCCGCTACCCACGGTGTGAATCATACTTCTATAAAGCTGAACCGCAGGCCCTCAACTACTTCAGTCCTCCACCCTGCCGTTTACCAGCGATTGTTACATTCTGTGTCTACACTTCTAACGTGCATCGGCGGAAAGTTGCCATCATCCACTCAGCTCATATCAAATCCACCTCACTCTGCGCTGTTCACATGCTTCGTAATGAGCTCCTACCTCAAATCGATCGAATAACCAGGCCAAAGCAAAAGAACGACTGAGCTATTGATTAATGGAACAATAGGTGACTGCTATTCCCGGCGATTCCATGGTATAGCTATTAACGCTGTCGACTTATAGTCATGATGCTTGAAGCCAAACCTACGCGGACACCAATGTAGCAACAGCTAGAAAATACCACGCAAGATCAGCCTCATAGTCTTTGTCACTTGATCGGTTTTACAGCCACGCGCTTCCAGGCACGCATATGTCCAAAATCACATCGTTTATTTCTGGTTCCTCACTGATGTCACCAACGGCAGGACGGTTATATTAGTGATGTTAGCAAAGAATCTGCTACGGGAATCAAATTTCGAAATCTTATGCTCACATCCATCATCATATCCATTAGCTCACGCTGGTTTTATTCGTATGTTTTTGCTCTTCATGAGATCATGCCTTTTAGCCAAGAATATTCTACGTAGTGTGACAATAAACATACTTTCACTCATTTTTCGGACTCTACAGGCGTGGTGACCCTGTAGTTTTTGGATTTGAGGACACAATAGTAAAAGGTTAGTCGCTTCTGTGCAAATACAAACGTTCCGTGCGCCAATATTCAAGGTCATTGCGTGAGTTACTAGCATCCACTTGCATTGTGCAACCTTAAACCCCTTCCCGGCCAGCCTTGTCCGATCAGTCAATAAAATCATGCGTGTTGATAGGCGGTCGTGGGCGGAGGCACCCTTAACCAATGCTCTGTTTTGCCCTTGCGAAGTATGCACAGTCCTAAGTAAATTTAATTATGGCAATTGTGTTTAAGGCGATTGGCTGAAGAAGTGATCACCGAAAACCCAAAGTAGTTTATTGCTAACGTTGAAATAGCCAGCTTCTCCCAATGTTCAAGTCAAAATTGAAGGTTGGAATTTGTTCCTCATAGCCCTCATGCTGTGTGTCGTAAAAGAGTTCAAACTGATGATTGCTCGTTCTACTACAATTCGTCTGCATTAAAGTCAACAAAATTTGAGATGCATGCCTACCACTTGATCAAGGTGCATTGCGGCTACAATCACTGTTGAGGTGTGTTGCCATGGCAGTTCAAACCGTACTTAGTCAACCAGAGTTTTCCACAAGCTGTGCATGCCCAACACGATTCGCCTGGGAAACGAACTTTTGATCAAAATTGAGATGTCTTTAGGAAAATAAATTAATTTCGTATAATCCGGTTATGCGAGACGATTTCGCTTGCATGTCCAACTTACTAATAATGACGGACCAAACGAGGGATCACGCCTGGGAGGCAAGTTCCCTAGTCCATCTTACCCTTTCACTAGCCTCTCCTTCCCATCTGCACACTTATGAACGTCTTAGTACGCTGCGTGGGTTCCACGCGGGAGCGAAAACTGGAGTGAACCGGTTACTTTGCGCGCATGTCAGATAAGTTAAATTATATGTTATCGTCTCACGATTAACAGTTTCGCTTGCTTGCCTTTTACTCTGAGATGTTGAGATTTTGTTGCTTTTGCCGATATGAAGTGTGAAGTAATTAGAAGGACAGTTATGTTACGATGCTTTGATATGCATTATTCCCTGTGCAATTCATTTCCATTTTCGATAATCGCTTGCCTGATGTTTAGGGCTTAAGACGCAAGTTATTGGCCCGTGTCCACGCATGGGTAACTTTCCAGAGGCATTCAAATGACGTCCACGTGTGATCGCTGCAGTGAGTGGGACGACTTATTTGTCAGGTGCACTTTATTTGTAAGCGAAACATAAAATGCCCAACGACTTCATGCTCTACTTGCCTCTGCAGCTTCTCACCTACACAGCTTATGCCACATAAGATTGTACTATTTTTGGATTCTTTTGAGCGTTTCAATGGTCATCTGCCAGTTAATGGTATTGAGTATAGTTCCATTGCCTGAGACAAGTGGTTGGGCTTGTATCTGCATGTTTACGATGTGACAGTAGATTTCGGACTGGCAGCTATATTAAATCTTAACTATTCTGTCGCTATAGTTGTCGTGGTGCCGTATTGTTAACAGGAGTTTGGCCTTTTGCTTTTAGGCTCGTATATCCTTCACTGGTCATGGAAACGCTTGACGGCTAGCACATTGCTCCATCCCATACGGGATTTTGCTCACACCATGGAAGATGAGGGGGCTGAGAACTCAGAACTCTTGCCGAGGAGAGCGTGGAGGATGGTACTGAACATGGCGGAGGCGACTATGTAGTGCATCGGTGGTTTGTTGGATGGGGGGTTTCAGTGATGGAGCCATCTATTTGCCTCGTCGTTGCACCTTAATGGAGTGGGTCGTTGGTATGTTAAATACATGTATATGTGTTCTATCCGAGTATGATGTCTCTTTTCGTCTCTGGGAAGGAGAGAAGTTAAGGATGCTGCAGTTCATATGCATGCTTTGGTGATGGAGGTGTTTTGTTGCACAACCGCAGACAATTTTTACGATCAAATGGCGGCTGCGGCATGTTTTACATCAGTAGGTGTAAAAGTGTTTTAATTTTGTTGAATTGTAGTTTATTAACGTAAGTGAAGTGCAATTCAAAGTACCGTCTTCATTTGGTACTCCAATCCTACTGCTGAATGTGCTGTGGATTGTTAAAGAGTGGAATGCTACTACTTAGCCTTGACAATAGCTTTGAAAGGTGGTGAACGCTTATCTTACAAGTTGTCGGGTAGATGGGTTTGAGGAGGAAGGGTTGTGTTATAAGGAGAAGAAAACGAAATGCTCCTGACTGCTTTGCACAGGAGCATGTACGCCAGGAAGGCGAGAAGGCTGAACACAGCTTGAGTGAACTCACAGTCTTTTACTTCGCAGGGTGGTCTAAATTGTCGTGTTGCCAATTCAGCACACGGTGCCATTAAATGGGTATGACGGCTAGTACCGCGATGGGGCAGCCACGTGAAATTTAACGATATGGTGCACGAAATGGCCAGATGAGATGGGGCTGCGATAGGTGGCTATACCGTGGAATGGCCTTATTGACAGGGAAGTATATATCCCCTCTAAATGTTGCCATTTGTCTTTGAACATAGTTGATTAAGGAATCGCCGGCTAAGAAATATTCTGAAAAGTCTTTGCAACTGCATTTTAAGTTGGAATGTCGAAGCTGCTGAATAGGTACTCATTATAAGTTGGCTGGTTCCTATTTTCTTGTTGCCGCACTTCTCACTTACTAATCCAATCCCATCATCTACAGCCTTCAGATAGTACTACCGCTGTCTTCATCCTTCCCAAACTTTGCTTGTGTTATTATCCAAACATGGTTTTGAGTTCTTCACTTTCTTAATTAATACACGGAGGATAGGTAATTAGCAAGCATAGCCACCTTTGTATGACTGTGGCAGCTATCGGCAGAGGCATGCTTGAGGATCCCGTGCCACCAGCATTCAGACGCGCAAAGGCAATCACATAATGTGATGCATTACACACGCGTCTGCTGCAACAGACAACAGCTATCGCTATTGTTATACCCGAGTTGTTTGGGCTCCAACACGCAGATTTCCGAAAAAAATGCAATGAGAATTATGTGCTGAGCTTGCTTTCCTTGCGGCGGCATGGGAAATATAAGAGTGACCAGCAGCTGATCATTAGACGGTAGAGTAATCGGATAGGTTGCACCCTCGACCATTGTCTTTACGTTCTTTTGTGCTATTTTCCTTTTTACCAGTTTTGGCCTTTGTTTAAGCCCGTTCTTTGTGGCTTTGACTGCGATGAAGCTCGTGGATATTTTGCAAATAAAAGGAAGGTTCTCACCTTTTCACATTCCAATTAGCATCAACGAGGGTAGATTGTCAAAGTAGAATCTGTTACAAGGCGTTTAAAATTGATGAATGGGCGAAAGAAGAGGACTTGACAGAAGCGCCTGATGTGAAGCGCATCAGACAAGCAACTTCTCGATTTCGTCGCTGACGCTTCATGGGCAAGCTTCACCTCCCTATGCACTGCATTTAATTCAATGATCTAATTTCCTCAAAGTTCTGGCTTTTATTTCCTGAGCAACAAATTCTGCAGTGGCTCAGGTTGGTCAGTGACGCAATAATGCGAATAGACTTTAGTTGCTTATCCCTAATTCACAAAACCTCTTAGTAACACTGTGCGAGACTGCCTTATACTATTTCATTGTTGTCAAAGAAATTAATCAGCAACCGGTGGATCCTAAATTACTAGTCCTTGCCACATTTTTTTTAAATAAATGCTTATGGCACATTCCAAGTCTGTTTGGACCTTAATCATTATTTTATCAAAAGTAAGCCAAGAACGCGTCTAAGTGAAGAGTGGATTAAAACAATGAATTACTTTAAAATATGCGGCTGTGGCCGTCGTATTCCTTGAAAAGGACATGAAGGGAACTACCAGACTAAACAAAATAAGGTGATGGTGTGTCACTTTATGCATAATCTGAGAGAGAAGAATTTTAATAGCGAGTAGGAATCATCAGGCATTCGCATAGCCCAAAATAATTAAAGGAATAGATGGCTTGCCCGCATATTGGTGAGGAGAGCAGCCGCAGTGCAATTATGCACAGCAGTACAGGAAAAGAAATACGCATCGTAACGCAGATGCTGTGCCTCTCACCATCTGCATCAGAATCAGGCCACAATCTAATGCGTACCAGCATTTTGAGCGAAGCTACTGCTGGACGTCAACAAAGAGATACACAGAGTACTGGCATGCGAGAGCTTTCTTGCATTCTCTTGTAAGCGCACGACAGCAGAGGAAAACGTGCCAAGCACTCTCTAAGGAGTAAAGTTTTGTAAAGACAAGGGGGTTTTGGATCTCCAAAGCGTCTAGTTGTCCCATCTCATTAGCACATACAGTTTGTAAAGAGTCGAGTGTCGACTCGGATCATGTAAGCAAAAGGAAATGCTGGACGCCGTAAACAAGAGGTGCAGGCGGTATGCACCCACCTCACATGTATTTTTGCAGAGCCTGCATTAGTTACACAGCAAAGCAGCCTCAACATCATCACTCAATCCAACTTTTAAAAAAGTAAGCACCTCACTTTTAGGATTGAGCAAGAAACCCTCCATGCCATTTACCGAAACATGGCATATGACCCAAAATACCTGCTAGCTGCATGTTATGCAATTATTATTCTGACCGTTGGTAAGCATTTATGCTGAATATTTATTTTACAACCTTAAATGACAGTTTTCATGTATTACTGTTTCTCTTTGGTTCAATTTATAGAAGATCACGAGTGTAAGCGTAGGCCATAATATAGGTACGTGGTTTAACGGTTTAAAAACGGATTCTATTTGCTCATATGATTATAGGCAGCAAACTGCTTCGAAATAACCTTGCTACATTTTGCTGCCGTCTGGATTAGAGTAGCTATGATTATGCAGACATCGATTTGCTTGAAAAGGAATCACGCCTCTCTTACGAATTTTCCTTCCATTCATTATAGAAGCTGCAAATTTTTTGATTTCTAAAGCAGAACACTAAAATTTCCTCATCAGCAGTTAGTTGCGAAAATGCCAGCAATGAAATTTCGCGCCAAATTTTGGTTGGTCAAGTGCACAAAGCCTGAAAATGTAAGGTTTGTTTTGCCTCTTTTAGCAAAACCTTGCACTCTATCATCTTGGCTGGTTGTTAGATTTTATTTTCATTTATATTTTTTCCTGATTGGCATACCCCCTTGCACCTACTTCTTCGTCACCTCCATTTTCGTGGGTAGCGCTCATGTCCCATTACTTAGCCTACTCAGCACCACTTATGCATTATCCTTCTCCTCCGCATTCTGAATAATCACCACAGCGCAATAGTGTGGCAAGTGCCTTACTGACGGGTGAATGGGCTAAAATGCATGCACAACTGGCAATGCCGATTCTTTGCATATGCAGTGACTACTAAATACATACCAAATATGGACGCTGAAAGAAAACCATGTCCATGCTTGTCGTGGACTTCTGCCAATTTTGTCTCGGTTTCCATTAGGTATAATGACTTGCCTGCGTGGCCGCAGTTCAACCTCAAAATAACGGGGCCTTTTGCATACCAACTTTGTCCATGAACTGTCAAAATTTCAAAACTATCCTTATTTCATTCGCAGCAGTCATTTTCGTGCATTATAAATCGCCGCATTTTCACCTCGATTTCTCAATGACTTGATAGAAATCTAACTTCACGAGCAACACTGACGGTATGAAAGAGCACCATTAAATGCAGAAAAGCGTCTCATATTGAGCGCATGAATACTGGCGACGCTCATAGCTGGTTAGAAGAGAAATAATTAATCTTCCAGAGAATGAGCGATTCATAACATGAGAATTTATTTCCTAGAACGGATCCGTAGACCCAAAACACACCACAAGCAGTACAGCACCGAACATACCTCCACGAGTAGAAGGGCTGTTTGTGCACGCGACCGATGAGATTTCGCGGCAGCATATTTCATGATTAAACGCACTTTTGACCAATGGTAGGACAAATTTGCCAAGCGCATTCCATCTTCTTATGAATCAGACCGTGACAGTGTAGTTACAAAACATCAGTGTTTCGCTGTGGATATTTGATCACCGCTTGATAACCATATCATGCCCATCAACTGATATTACAGACGTGAGTGATCGCACGGGGTGGCAACCTATGAGTTCTGTCGCATCATGAGGTTATGCTACGTCTCGCCAGGTTAGCTGTCGCACCGGCGAAGGTTGTAGTACGTGTCGTGCCATTGATGGGTTTTATCGCGTTCTACCGTTGTACAATTCTCTCCATTTCGACCCTGCTCTCAATTCATCTACTTCCTTTCCTATGCATTTGTGGCATCGCACACATCGGAACACCTTTGCATCTCATCGTCTTCGCTCGCCTCTTATGCGTAAACAGTGTCGTTTGTGCTACTGTATTTAATTAAGCAAAGCAAGTTAAATTGATAGTGCCGCCATCAGCCGCGGCCTCATGATTCCTTTGATATTGGCGTTTAACGGGATGCTGATACCAGCACTGCAGTGGCAAATGCACAAACAAGTGTGTTTTTATTGCACTTAGCACTGACGTTCGTAGAATGGGAATAAAGGAAGTGCAGATGACGTGATTTGGCAAGAATGAGAGAATGATAAGTAGAGGAAAGTGCTGTGTGCGTGTGTGTGCTGGCATAGTCATATAAGAAAAGCAGGAGGGATGGGTTGGTAAGTAGGCAAATGGATGAATTAGAGGGAGAATGAGTAAGTAAGAGAGTAATATAGTATTATAGTATAGAGTATGGCCAGTAAAGTATCCTCCACTGCGACCAAATTAAATGCTCATTCTTTACCTCAATTGTGCAGCATTTGTTAAAATTCAGCTCAAATATATAATAGTTCTAAAACTTGTAGTAAAATGGTATGGATTCGCATTTAAAGTTTTATTGGCAGGTAAGATTATTTTTAGTATAAAAATGGCGTCTATTGGGTCTTTTAGCTATTACTGCAGAGCGATTCTAAAACTGAACTTGTTCTCTGAAAATAATGAACATGAGTCCCAACAAAATTTGCCACCAAGGTATGCGTCTTGCCAAGATGCGATTCTGCATCTCCTCTCCAGCGTTACAACGTAGATGAGGCTTAAGACCAATGGTCTCACACTCCATTGGCATGCATGGATGTAGCTTTTGCAAAGCTAATGGCAAATCCATGAGATTATCAACCTCCATTCCCTAGCGTCGCACAGTTAGCACTGATTAGCTATAACTAAATCAGGAAAAATATCATCTTATAAGGTGCAGTTAATTATTATCAGCCACGTGTAATCACTTTGCTCCTTCCCGTCATATGCAGATAGTCCACACCATGAATTATGTCGAATTGGAGATAAGCCCTTTCGCAAAGGAGTGACCTCAACAACTGGTCTCTTTAATCTAGTTATTTGGAGTGCAATTAACAAGGTCCCCTCCCACCATTACTACTCAGAGGTTGTAAAGTGACGAGTTGAGTTAAAGGAAATCAGGAAAGCGGGTCTGATTTAATCATCTTCTATATGCACCATAATTAGGACACTAACATCGCCGATTACGGTGCTATTGGTGTGTGTATTAGGGGCGGTAGTCGAAGTGCCGTTGGTTTTGATAGAAACTCGGCCACAAAATCCATTCATTAAGTTAAATTGGTCGAGAATTTCCCTTAGTGAGATGCACATTGTTGTGACCTCACTTCATTGCATGTGAGGTAGAGTAGTGACAAATGAGCACTCTTCTGTATCTGAAGTCTCCTCAGATTTTGGCGAAGCTAAGAAATCTTTCCTGCATTTCCCGGTATTTTTGACACTTCCATTACAGGTGTTTTAAAATCCAGATAGCCAAGAAACTCAATGACTCGCTTAAGATTAGCCAGCGCAAAACATGTCAAATGAACACCAAATGTTAAAAAGAAGGACGTCATTTTGTTCGATTGATATGATCGGTGCAGAAGCTGCCATACAGTAATCAATAATAAAGTCAACCTTTTTGTGTTAGAGTTCGAAGATCAACGAACCAAAAGACATTGTAAAAGCGAAACAAGGATGTAAATGGAGAGTTCCGGGTTCAACAGCACCCGACAACGTGGCAATAACACTGATACTTCTGAGTAACCCGACCATAGCTAAGGTCTACATCATTTTATCTAGGGAGCATAGGTTATTATGGATAAAATACGGCGACCAGAGCGAACATTAAAATGTTTGCAAATGAAAGTAATGCATCACTGAATGTTCGCTCAAAGATTAAAATTGCTCCCCCAAGTGGAATTAAGAAGGGTCTATATTACCCTTGGCCCCAAATTTTTACTACTAATTGAAAGGCCATCATCGAGTGTAACTACATCATTGTACAGCAGCAATCAGATGGCTGAAAGGGGGTAGGTATTGGAAGGTAGGGTAGTGAAAGGGAAGGGAGAAGGGACTTATTTACAGTCAACTTGGTGACTGTCCCTTTAATGCTTACCCATTAAGTTTGCGGTCAGAGATAGCACTCGTCTAAATAGTCACTTCGATGGAACGTGAAGTAAGATTAATTAAATCTGTAATAGTTCACGTCACAAGAGCTTATTGATGAAGAAGGCGGAATTCAACACTCTCTGACGTCATGGAACAAACTTTACCGCGTCGAGAGCAAGTCTTTTTCTTCGAAAGATGCTGTCGTTCACATAAGAGCATCCTGCATAGTGTGACACGAAATTTGCTTCTACTCATTTTTGGACCCCGCAGGCGTAATGATTCTGTGGCTTTTGCATTTTAGGACAGAGTCTGTATTATTACAAACATTCAGAGTTGGCACATTATTTATCAGAATCAATTCACGCCATGTAACCTTATGGTTCCCTTGTCGGCCACCCTTGTCTGATCAGTCGATAATCTTGTGCGTGCAAATAAGTTGCCGTGAGTGGAGGCAACTCCCAACCACTGCTCTTTTTTATTGCAAAGATACACAGCCCTCAGTGCATCCATTTGCCATGGACTTCTTCAAGTACACTTAATAATGAAGATCATTCCGAATACTCGGATTCATCAAAGTATTCTGGGCTGTGCTTTGTAGTAAGCTACACTTGGTAAGGAAATATGTGTAAGGTAAAGCTAAAGGGTAAAGACTGAACGTGTTAACAACAATTCTCGGTATGAAATATTAATAGGTTTATGTTCCAGACATCTTTATTATATGTAGAAGGCTGATATGGAGCAACTACGTTGGGGCCCCAAGGAGGAGGATGTGCTAGCCTCAGAAGTGCGACCACGCTGCCCTCCGACCAGGATGAAAATGCCCTCCCACCCCTGGCCTACAAAGCACATATAAGGGACGCAAGTATCACGCGCATGTGCAACGCAATGTGAGAAGGAAGTATACTTCGTGGAGGATAGGATAAAACCACGGCACATTGACCTCTACGCAACTAAGTAGTTTGTTAAAAGACTTTAGAGGCTTGCTTTTTATATCGTTAGTGCCTAAATTGTTCCGACGAGCTGTCTTGAAAAAGGATGTGATGATTTAGTTTTTGACCGTAGATGTGCGAAGTCGTAAAAGAGGCTTCTCTAGGGAACAACCGAAACAATCCGACAAAAGAAAACAACCCAAACTAGTAGTGTACTTCGCCAACACATTTAGCAATCTGCTTATTGAACGAGGTCGCTCCTTTGTGGACTTGTCAACGTGGCTGATTGATATACAAAAGTTTCATTGCTTTGTGAGTAGAAAGGGAGAAGAAACATAAGTTAAGGATTAAGAAAAGCAACTTAAAATAACGTCTCACAATATCAGAAACATAGTGCAATTACAGACTTTCAAAATGACTTGACCAAATAAATGGAACAAAATAGTAAACTAAAGACAGGGCCATTAAAATCCACATAATAAAGTTAGGATAAATAAACCGCCTTTTCTGACGCAACAAATAGCCATTGGATAAAAACCAAAACCTGAATTAGAAAGTGCAATAAACTAAGAATAAACAAAAGAAACTGTCTGAAATCTAAAGTATTTAGCAAAGCTGTTATAAACATGCCTCAATTTTAATAATTTTTACAGGACCCGAGCTTGCAGGTTGGTGTCGTCTTAGAGATATTAACTTATCAATTTGCTTAATGTCAGTAGGAGTGTCATGTTGCATTTTATGCACCCTATTCATGGAGGCGACAGCAGCCAAACTCTACTTTTAACTCAGATATGAGGCATCTCTCTCGTAATGCTAAACCAAAGCCTTTTAAAGGGTGGGCAAAAAGATAAAGTTCGTTCGTTGACATCAGTCGCATCGGCATGCGGATGGGCGAAATCGTGGAGATGGAACAGCATCCTGATGCGGACTCAATTTCTGTAGAGAAGGTTATCTGCAAGCACCTTTATCCTAGGTATCCTGCTGTCAAGGTGGTAGCATAGTAAAAGCATGGCGCTTGTTCACTCGTTTTCTAAGGGCGGTTAAACATTTTGCAGGAGGCAGTGCTAAATTCCTCGAGATATAAAGAGCGGTTAAATGGTCGTTACCTCTGGACATTTAAAAAGTCAGTTTAACTCGATCCAACTTGTTTTAACTTTCGCAAACCTGATTTTTTGGCATTCAAAATGGTTGTTACTTGACTGCATGCTTGCATTTTTAAGTAACAGCTTTATCGCTATAAATGCTCACATTATAGTGTTTTGGAGGACCACTCTGAACTTCAACTAACTTTTGGTTCAAATTTTGATCCTGCTCTTCCTGCTAATTTGATTTCTGACAAATATAGCCGCGCTTTGAGCCGCCCAAAACAGATTTAAGCCTAAAAATGAAGGTTTTCCTGCAGATCGGTCACTAACGGAAAACTTTTGAATGATCATATGGTTCTGCCGTAGCAGTATAATTTACGGAATAGATTTGTTTCAATGGCCTTTATCTAAAGGTAACGCAGGTTGGACACTTTGTGGCAATTCTTAGGTCTTGTGGATACCTTTGCCGGTCCCCTTAGGCCAACGCATAACAGATAATCTAGTAGATATGGCAATTTTCTTGCCAATTGGTTGTAAGAGCATTAATCTATGTTTCGAATCGGCAAGACGACAAGGGACCAGGGATGAATTTGGCAGTTTAATCTTTAAATGATAAAATCGTTCGCAGTGCCTAACGCTTCTTGTCAATTAGATAATACTTTTACGGTAACCGGCTACAAATTTTATATGCCTTAGTGACTAGGAATCCCGGATTATCAAAAGGGATTCACAGTGTTTCATTTCTTAAAATGTATAGGCTTAAGTCGTCTTCAGATTCGAGAATCGAAACTTAAACGCTGGAATTACTGGCAAATAGAAACCCACACTAAATGCGGGCGCTCATCCCTTTTGCAACTTTGATCCTTCAAGAAGATGATCTTTTAGCACTTTAGTCCACTCTGTACAATGATTTATTTCGATCCAACTTTCCCTCAAGAAACTTCTAGATCGTGCTGATCTTTTGCCATTGCGGAATTAGGATCTAAAAACAAGGGCTCTAAATTTTTCATTTGATAAAATGATTTTAAATATTTTGATGTGATAGCAGCTTGAACCAGCCCCAGCGATTTGCAAGCTAGGTTCAAAATACTTATTTATTCTGTCAATATTTTGAAGGCAGTGCTAACTAGATTCTTGGCTGCATACTCTGAAGCACCATAAAATTTGCGAGCTGGACCAAATGGGTTTTAATGGCCGAAGTCTTGCACGAAGTACAAGTAATAAGCCAATTTGGAGCATTAATACGACTGATTCAGCTGCATGACTGCCTGATTATTTAGCAGCACAGATGTGATCTTAGAAGCAGCTTTGCTTCATTTTGCTGGCTGCATTCTTCAGGAAGCTCTACCTCTTAAAAGTCCGTCAAATTTATGCAACTGTCGTCATCGCATTCCACTGTCTGCCTAATCTTCCAAACTCTCAATGTATTCTGTGGTCACTTTTCCCAATTTTGACTCCTGTATAGTGATTTCTCTACCTTCATCTCGCTAGGTGGACCTAGGTAAAGGCGGCCTCATGCCGCATGTGCCCATTGAGAGGACGCAAGGATTAGTGGGCATCTCTGTGTGCGATCTCAAACTTGTCAAGATGCGTGGCAGCGAGTCGCAGGGTATGCTGATGTTCGCCGCCGACACCAACGGTAGAGTGGAACCTCTAGTTATTGAGGGTCCTACGGATTTAGCGCTGGGTGACAGGGTCTACGTGGAGGGCTATCATGGCTAGTTAAAATCTGCATTCTATTATAGAGTCTTGGGCTTTAGAGGCATGCTCTCTATCTTCTCCGTCACATCTGCATCAACTTAGGATAATTTACTGAAGGCTACGAGAATAGTGCCAAATTTCTAACAACTTTCCAATCTTGAAGTTGCATTGGCTTTTGCTTTCTACTGATGGCTTGTGAGACTTTAAAAGGGCATTCAGGTTGTTCCTCGACTTGTAGATAATTCACCATAGGCCCAGTTAAGATCTTAGGAGCTGTTTGCACAAGTGAGATGATAAAAAATGATTCTATGCTATTTTTTGGTCTTTCAGGTGTAGATATCAAATGTTTTAGGAACTGTCATTAAAAGAAGGGCTTTATTCCAACTCGAAGAACCGCTACATGTTTGTAGTGAAAATGATCGTTGGTTGCTGTACATGTTTTTCATCCCTGCTTCCCATTTCTAATACTTAATGCTTTGCTAATAAGATTTTCAAAGTTTAGTTTCGTGAAGGGCTAGGGATGCACGGATTTCATCATTAATGCTTGCGCATGTGTGAAATCATTTTCTTTTGTATTTTTAATCAAAAACAATAAAATACATTGCACAACCTGTGTGATCAATTAGAGAGCATAACTCGCAAGTAAGAAACTACTGCTTTTTGAGGAATAAGTGACGTGTTTATCCCTTTTCGTATACCTGCCGCATTCGCATCAGCACCGATGCCGGTGAATATCGGTGAATTAAGTTCTTTTGTTTGCAACATTTACCAATTAGGAGAACCTTAAGAGATTGCAAAATCCGAGACGTTCTAGAACTTCCAGAAACCGGACAAGAAACAGAAAGCTTCTGATGAGTTCGTTGAGGGTGCAGGCGTCTGCTATGGCATAGATTGGTGGACTTACAGTGACTGCGTGGAACATCTACCTCATGGAAGCGTCAGATGATAAAATAGTGGTAAGTGTCACCGCCATTCACTGCAGTAATGCACTTTGTAACATTTGCATGACTTTAGGCCATGGTTTTTCTTTAAGAGTAGTGGGCAATAAAGATAGGCGTTCGTAAGAATTTCACTTTACTTAAGTAGCACAGCTCATTTTACTTCTTTTACGCCTTCCTTTTAGGCGAACTGGATGCTCGGCTTCATCCCATAAAGAAAGTGGGGGAGCAAGGGATGTCTGACATGCGCGTGGACGGTGCGCAAATAGTCACTTACAAGGGTGGGTTCCAAAAGCTGAGGAACAGCCTTGATGCTGTCATCAAGGCCCCTACTTAGGTGGATGCACAGATCTCCTAGGCAGAGCGTATAATTCAATGTGCACCTGTTTTTTTCTTAGTTGTTCGTACAAAGCAAAGGCAGTTTTGTGTCGAGTACTAGCATCTGTTTCTTCTGGTAGGTGGTATACTTTCTTTAAGAATTATAATTGCAGAGATTTTGACGCAATTAGCAGTATGCATCAAGGAAAGCCGTATAGTTAGATCATTTTGGCTCAAGCTGATGAGCGTTTATAGTAATTTGAGGATGGGCTGACAAATAGGTTTGTTTCCTACGATACCCACCAACAAGACTAAGGCTCTCATGTTATGGCATACCCATGACAGGTGGATCGGCTTGCAGAAAGATTGATCATGCAGCTTTAGTGATGAACCAAGGAAGGGGGGTTTCAAAATTTATCGCGAAAATGGCTTTATAGTTAAGAATGCTTCACAATCCACGTGGCTGTAGGCCAAAGTTGATCAGCTGAAGATTAAGAAATAGAAGCACGCACCCATACTTGTTTTCGCGTGGCATCTCTTTCTCGGTGGTTCTGATCTACAGGATCATAAATAAGCATGTCTGATTACAGTGTTTTGACGGTGTAAGTCCCAAATTGCATGAGTCATTTGTTGGTAAGTCAACCGATTCAGCAACAATAGGAAGAGAGACCAAATGTGTAATATCTAAATGAGCTAAAATCACTAGAACAGAGGATGTTGATGGCTAGATTACATGTAAGATCTCTTACCATTAGGGCCCTTGCGTCGGTTCGGGTTAGTACAGAATTGGCTGACGAAGATAAAAATCTCAAGACTGCTGGTCCACTCTATCCCACTTCACTTATCTGCTTCCCGCTTCATACTATTGTCCTCTCCATTCACTCCCTACTGCTTAATTTAATTGTGCTCCCACTTCAATGCAACCCAGTCTGGACTCTAAGCTAGCCTTGGTTACTAACACGTTAAGTAAAGCGGCTTTCAGCCATTAATGATTTCCTAAAAAAGATAAGCGGGATAATATAAGGCTAGCTTTTTGCATAGCACCTTCGGTGCCTTGGGCCAGAAGAACTGTTCTTAATTTTGTTGGCGCACAGCACGTACAACAGTACCGGCCGAGGCTTCCTTGAAGACAATTAAGCACATAATGCTGAGGCATGATACATATATTTAGCGGAGGCTAGAGCGAGATGGCGATGCATCATTCTTATTTAACCCCTACCATTCCTGCAACAAATGCTCTCGATCTGCACCTAACTGTGTTCATCTTTGCTCTTTGCACGATTGCTTGGCCCTCTGAACTGGCTGGCTTTTATACCTGGCTGTTTGGGTGCCTAGTTATTTGCCTGCTACACAGACTTGCCGGTTTGGCTGAACACTTAACTGGCTGGATCCGACACTGTTTGGTTAAGCGTCTACCTGCATGTTTGGATAACCAGGTAATGTCAAATGTCCTAGCTAATCGGCTATCTAGCTAACTATATTTTCAAAAGCACTTCTGCCTGCTTTGATGGCTGAGCTACCATTAGGATGGCCTCAAAATTCTAATTGAAATTTGACCGGTATATACTGATTTGAATCCAGTGACGATTCAGGTCACTTCAACTTTATTTCTGTTGACGCTTTTACTATCATCACTTTCTCTTTCAGTCCTTCTCCTTTTCTGGATGATTCTATTTTACGTTTTGCACTGCTTTTCTTTGACACATTTGCTCCGTTTTCTATCCAACCTTTTGGATTGGAGGTGACTGAAAAATGGAGCGAAATCCGAGAGGTGGAATAGATGCAAATAAAGTGAATGAAGTCGATTTAGTTACCAACTATATTTGTTAACCAATAAAACAATTAGCCAAGCAGAAAGTTTTAATCTGACTTGGGTGAAGCTAAATATCAGGTGGCCTAAGAATATTAAAAAGAATTATGACAATTGGGAATGCAGATTATAGTTGTTTACGCAGACGTACAACTACACGAGGTTTACTTCAACAATAAAGGAATTATTTCTTCGTAACCGCTTTTTTGGTGTGCTATTTGATCCAACTCTCAAAAGTGCAAAATATGAACCTGGATAATTAGAAAGACAAATGCATTTGCGCTGTGCTATACACGATCGTGCGCTTACTGCGAAGCCTTTGCCAGTTCCCGCGAAGAGCCGAGTATACAGACAAATAAAATGACAAAAACCGAATATAGCCAATATGGTAGGTAGATGGTCGTCTGCAGTTCAAACCACTAGCGGGCGTATCTTTATCCTAATTTGCACAACGGGAGAAAAGACCAAATGACAAGGGTCTGCGATGAGCTATAATAATTGTAGCAGAGGATGTAGATGACTGTATTAAGCATAGATCTCTGATTTCTATCTTATTGTTGAGGTTCTTCTACGTCAGATCGAGCTAATACGGGCGTGGATGGCGATGATGGAAGGCTCCCGATTGCCGGTCTCCTCTACCTCACCTTATTTATCCACTCCTTGTTACATTCTATTATCTTTTCCACACAGTTGCGCTTGCATTTTACCATAACCAGACCCGGAGTCTACATTCCACTCGGCTGCTAGCACATTAAATGAAGTGACTTTCAGCCATCAATGACTTGCTGAAGGAGGTGTTGTCCCTTGGGATTAAGCTATTTGCAGCAGGTGGCTTTATTTAGTGACAGAAAGGCATGGTAACAAACCAAAGGAATCTGACTAGCTGCTTCCATCCTCCCTATTTCTTACCTTGCAATTTAATCAGTTCACTTTGCTGAGTCGTTTAGGGAAGTTGGATAAAACTCAGCGGTATGAAAGGCAATTTGTTTTGATCCTTTGAATCAAAAACGGAAGCACAGAATCCATACACAGCTGTAAGGCCCCATAGCTCCTTGCCTTTGATATTGGCTCAAGGAATTCTGTTCGAATGGAGTTAAACGCAACACAATTCTTAGTCTTAAACGTTTAAGCTTTATGCGCTGCATTTATCAGGGCCGGATTCATCAGCCAGTAAGGTAAAAGAGAAAACCACATGCTTTTTTCGTACTCCTACTTAGCTATTAACACCAATTTTAATTTTGGTGGGAGCAGCTGCCTTAACATAACTTCACCACCTGATTTGTGCCGAGAGTGAAGTCAGCTCAGGCAGAGATTTGTTCAACACTCCTTAAGTTGTACTCATCCGTAAATGTTAAAAGGCTTCAGTATTTTAGTATTTACGCGAATTAAAGGCTTGATGAGCGGAGAAAGTGCAAAACTAAGTCTTCGGTTGATGTGGTCTAATTCAGATAGCTGGTTGCAGAAACGGAAGGCAAGCCTTCGCTGGGCTATTAGATTTTGCCGTCTTAAGAGCCTAGAAGGTAGAGAATGATGATCAGGCAGCACCATACGGGAGTGACCTTATGTATGTGTTCGATTATTAGAAAGGCTAAGCAGATATGAATGTGCAAAGTCAGAAGAAAATGCATTTCGTAAAGAATAGAATAACGCCGCAACACATTGACATCAACGCGACTAAGAGGCTTGTTAAAAGGCTTTAGAGGCCTACTTCGTTATATTGCTGGCGCTTAAATTTTCTCAGTGCGCTATCTTGAAAATGGGTGTGATATATTAGTTTGATGATCACAGATATGCGGGGTAAGTCATTACAAAGCTGACCCAAGCTGCAAGCTTCCTACAGAATGACAAAAATATTCCAACGTAGAAAATGACTTAAGCTAGTGATATATTTTTGCAAACACCTTTAGCAATATGCTTGCTGAACGGGCAGTTTCTTTACGGTCTTGACAAACGAAATATTCAAAGATATTGTAAATACAAAAAAAGAACAAGCACAAATTAAGGATTAAGAAGAATAATTTGTGCAAGAAAACAGTTTCTGCCATCAGCAATCTAATGGATTTATAGACTCTCGAAATAGCTTAAGCAAAAAGTGGAACAAAATTAGGACCTAAAAACGAGGTGCACGAATTATAGACAACGAATTTAAGATAAATTAACCGCATTTTCTGACAAAGGAAACTGATAAAATCAAAACCCGTATGTCGAATCATAATACACAAAGAACAATTTAAAATTGTTTAGCAAGGCTGTTGTAAGCATGACCTCATTCAGCATTTGCATTAGGGAGCAAGTGTGTAGGCTGCTGTTGCTTAATCCCTAATGGAACTGGACACCTACTTCATTTTTAACTGCTAGCCCAGTTGACAGATTTAGTTAGATGGCAAATATTTTTGGAAAATAAGGTCACATTTTGGGGGATGCTACATTTTTACCACCATTGATGTGGAAATATCATTGTTGCTTGACCGATATTGCCCCAAATGCAGTTCTAGGATGAACTGTTTAATTTTACAAAAATGGAATCAATAACTTGTTTTGGTGCTTTTTCTTGCCAATTCGCTGTGTAGTTCTACTTAAAGTTAACTTTCAAAAACACTGGCATGCGTTTTTACCAATCACAGCCCTCATATTAATTAAAATGACCTCCGAGGAACTTGCTGAGATTGTCGGGGATAAGATCTCTCTTCTCGCCACTTGTGATGAGAGTGCAATTAAGCACACTGAGATGGTGTACGCCGAAAGCAATGCTCAGCTCAAACGAGAAATTGATGCCCTCAAGGAGAAATTGAATTATCTGAAAATTATGGCCGGCTGTAAGTTGTTTCTCGTTCGACTTTAACAGGATCCTCGTAGACAATCAACCCTTCCCTTCTACACTTCAAAATCCTACTAAAAACGCGAAACCTACTGTTCCGCTCTCCTCTACTCGTCCAAGAAACAAGCCTGGTGCGTTTTTCTCCCTTGCTTTTATGGTAATCTCGTTACTGAGGTGTTCGACTCCCTCGCTTTGGGTTGTTTAGTTTCTCTTATTACGGTATTTTGTTTTCACTGCATTTTTTTCTCTGAAGTGCGTGTTATGTGTAATGGTTACATTAATCCAGTGCTGAAATTAACTATTCTTGATTTTACTATTGGTTTAGTCAGGTTATACTTTCTATAGATTTTACCAGCATAATGTCCTTGCCACCCGGCCAGGGCAGAATTATGTGGTTTTATAGGAATAATCGGTCATGCTTGTTATTTTGCGATGCGAAGTGGCAATGCTTGATGCATCTTTGTCGCAAGAAAATTGTTTTTCTTAGTCTCTATCTGAGTGATAGGATGCATCCTAAGCGCGCATATCCAATCACATACTACTTGAGGAGGCCGTGCATTTATTACGAATTCAGGGGTTGGTCCCTCCTGGTATTATAGATGAGGCGTACCCTTACAGCGGCTTTTAATGCGGATTATAAGGCGATCGAGGTCATCAACAATTCCGGCACTGCTATCGAGAAGAATTAGGCAATTGGTCATGGCGCTAGTGCCCGATCTGTCCTACGTCTATGTGAGAAGTTGGACCTTAGCCTAAATTTATCATTGCGAAAGTTCACTCTAAGTTCAGCTAGGTCTTTGCTTTGATATTTGCTCACAGCATGCAGATCTCCTCTCTACAGCTACCACCTGAAGAAGGATTCGTACGTCCGTCCGCTATTTTAGCCTTTCACATTTTTGACTTTTAGGCTTTATGTGTGTGTATGGAAAGGAATATGCAGGTCTTTTGTGTTATTCAATGAACCGCAGGCACGTCCGAGAATAAACGAATGTTAATTATCCTTGTTTGATAGATGGTTTAATAGGCAGAGGGATGGATATTTGGACAGAAAGGCACGAGAAGTGGTGAGAGGAGGCTAGGAATGTCATGCTGTTTAAGGAAACTATGCAGTTTCTTCAAGTAAAATGCTATTGAACACACCCCAAACCAGCCACCAGTGAACGCAGAAACAGCTGAACTTTGGCCTAGTGGAAATGGTGGATCGCGATTTTATTACGTGCTCTTGATATCACACTCATTGAAGTCAGAGCTCACTGGCCGATGTTGTATTTGGAACTGCTGCTTCATGCTATTAGGTGAAGCTCAGAATTCAGAATGAGTGCTTGATTAAATAAGACTGGCTTTACAAAGCTTAGGAAATGTTTGCCAGTGATGCTGTATAGGGGAGTCTATAAGGTTAAAATAATTTTCTCTCACAGGCAATCTTTACTAAAATCCTTGCAGCTTTTGTAAGTTCCCTTTCTTGCAGCATCCTACTGGGTGCCAGTAGGCAGCTCTTCGCCGCCAAGGGGAATAGCGTTAGAACCTACTGAACCCTTTAACGCTTATAAAAGGCACCTTCATGCCAATAAAATAAAAGTGATTTGCAGGAGACCAAAATGTTATTCAGTTAGAACTGTAGCGAGCACCACCCACATTAAGTAATTTGCCTCGTAAGTGGACAACCTGGACACCAGAACTTTTAACCAATATGAAGGGTGACCGCTATAGTATACGGCTAGTTGCAGAGAAGGTTGTGCCGGAAAATGTAGCTGTTAGAAAAGAAGGTATTAAGCCCTAAGTTATAGCCACGTGCCTTAGACACCTAAGCAGGTAAGCGTGTAATGTGTAAAACGTCGTTTGCATAAATGACGTAGCGACAATGATGGTACTTAGGGTAACATTGACAAAGAGGACAGAGGTGATAAGGGTGAAGGTTGCTGCTCATTTATGGCAAGAAGTGAAAACGCTCACCCACTCCATCGTGTTCAATACCAATGGCGTGTGGTATTGCAACTCGACCATCCAAATACCTAAGCGTACTTACATGACAACTACCCATGAAGCATAGAATTACCAGTTCAATTCTTCGTTTTCTAGTGAGTCTACTAGCAGCAAAATTAGGGCAATTATTGGGTAGCCTGTTCACCCACCTGCGCACTTATTAATCATTTACCAATTAATTATGTAAGTGGCCCTTATACGCACTCCCTCGATGTCCAACCATTTTCTTCGATCCTACTCTGATGCAACTACAAAGTTTACCAATCTCTTCGCAGCTCTTTTGGCGACTGCCATTCATTCTCAATTATGAGGCTCTAACGCATCCCATCTTACTCTAATTAGCATTTTTTAGTTCTCCAATAAATGACGTATCTATCTGAACATATTCTACCTAATTAGGTCTATTTGCGCACTGCAAGCGACAGCTGTGAATAAAGCTAAAGCGCCTAAATTATGCTCTACTTCGTAAAGACGTAGCTGCTCGACATCCTCACCTTGTTATGCGGCAGTAATCTTGTTGCCACCTACAGGAACCAAGCTGACATCAACACATTCGCCATTAGTTTAGTAACAAGAACACGAATGAAGTCGTATGGTGCTGCCTAACTTCGCTTTGTGCCATCGCAAGCAGCGGATGGGATAAGGGAATTTCATTGCCCTAAAAGAACTCAAACTCGTAATCCTCCGATCTGGAGTCAGACGCTTTACCCATTAGGCCACGAAACTAGTAATTAGCGTTCAACTTTACCCTCTTTCCCTCTTCATCATTATCAACTGCTGCAGTCAAACAGCGCGCATCCTTCTTATATCAGCCCATTTTTTGCAAGCGCAATGCAGCGATTTTAAAGTTTTTGTAAGTACGAGGTAATTCTGCTACCAATGACGCCACGGCAGTGTTTGCGGCTGTGCTTACGGTAGATGCCTTATGAAGCAGGCGTGCCAGCAGGCGACGACGGGCAAGGAAGATAGGCGGATGTTCGCTATTCGATTTCTACTATCAGCTTTATTGGCCGTACCCCATGTGGTGCTTTATCCTCTCCGCGAAATCGACAATTGTTTTATTCTAACACGACAAAACTTATTAGTCGCAGCCCAGAGCATCAGCCCTTGCGCAGAATTGAACAAATTTGAATGCCGTGTTGACCCTTAGTATGACAATCGTACGGCTTTAGTGGGCTATTACTTGCTAAATTACCCAGCCAACTAAATCAGAGGCAAAGAAAAAAAAACACATCACTGCTTTTGAAGGCGCAAAGGTTTTGGTCGTTTTCGCTGTTTCTTAGCTAGAACAAAAGCGTACTTCTGACCGCGCGCAGGTTGCGAGAACAACCGTTTTTATTTGTTAAGGATCAATTGGCGAATCAAAGTTTTGATGCTTTAAACAAAAACATGCGTTGGGGTCAAATATGAGTCGAAAAGGTCAGTGGGGTTCCGATCGCCTCCATTATATGGAAGAGTTTTGGAAGAATTTCGGGTGGAATTCGAGAATGTTTGAAGAAAAGCGACTGGCAGAGATGGTTGTCTAGCACAATAATTAATGTAAACGTGCCGCCATCTGACATCCTCATTTAGCCGGAAGCGTCAAGGTAGCTGCACACCTTAGAAGCCAATTTAGATATGCATCAGTACTTTTAAGTTGTGAGCTATTTTGCACCCAAACCTTTAGCAATGTAAGTGATCGCCATTAGAATGCGAATAAGTTAACCCAAATGTAATGAAAGTAAGCTTTATAAACAAAGAGAGATAAAGCTTAGATACTGAACATGTAAAGTCTTCTAATGCCAGCGATTATCAGGGCAAGCCACCGTGGATTTGATTTGTGCCAAAGATGGGGAGTTTATAACGGCTGGTGCTGGGGCTACGTTAACACATTGCTATAAAGCCACGTAGTCACCATGATTACCGGATTTATCGTTGTCTACCCATTACAAATGCAATGAACTAAAATAAGACCTCAGAAGCCCTTATGCGCAGTAAGAACTCACTGCCATTGGGCCGTTTTGGGTAAAACAGGAATGTATGACTGCACTTGCATTGGAAAGCATCCACATGATTGAAATTCAGGAGGGACTGCATTGTCGTCAGCAACTACCAGCACCGGTGGGTTTGCCTACAGCGCATTAAATAATGTAAGTCTGTGCAAACCATCGACTACCACGCTCACTTCAGCTATTATAACGCAAAATTTGTACTTGTCAAACGCGTCGCTTAATCTCACTGCAGGTTTATACTGATCCAGAAAAGAATTGACTGACAATCTTGCATCTTATTTAGCGATTGAGGATTAACCATGGCAAACTATTTTATAATGGCAGATGCAATTTTCTACATTTCGTAAAATTACCATTGATGTGTAAGTAGGTCCGCTCTGATAGGGTGCGTTCGGCAAAGCGTAGAAAAACAATTGTACTAATTGGCTGGTATGCTGAAATTTATTGCTTGGCTATGGAAAGCCACAGCACAATGTAAAGCACTTCTTCGAATCGAGGGAAACGTTCCTATCCATGGTCTCAGAGTTTTTCACCTCCGTGGTTGATCGCATGGAAAACAGCATAAAAATAAATGAGTCCGCCTAGGCGAACCTGCTGTCGCAAAACAACGCTCCCCTTTAATTAAGCTGTTGCTTATTTTTGTCAATTTGCACGGACCATGGAATTTGAACTGCGGAAGTAAATAGAGCAGCCGTAAGTCAGTGCATTGGTTGCAGCTATTGCAGGAGTCGACACTAAATCTCGACGGGCTTACCGTTTGCTTATAAGCGGATTCTCGTAACCGATGCGGTGCATATCCCTCAAGATATTTAAGCTTTTATGCGCAAACCAGCTCTTAGAAGCGCATAATGAGGCTTTTTCGACCATCAAAATGAGTGAGTCTGTCTGCGGTTGATTGTAAGGCGGAGGATGATAGAGATGAGCCTGTGGTATTTAGATGGCAGTAGCGAACAGGTTTCGATATGTGCTAATTTTAAATTTAGGTGGCGAATTTCGGATCATGAGCCAGCCTTTGGACTAGTTTCCTATTCAACTAGCAGCAGCTACTGCCTGAACTCAAATATGAGGACAAGTACCATCAGGATTTGTCAAACTAGCTGGATAATCGTGTGCACAAACAGTTGTAGGAAGTGTCGCGAAGAGAGAAGCTTGCCATTTCGTCACCAGCTGTGGGGACTTAATTCGACGCTCCATAGCGCCTTAATGACACAACAGCTTAAAGATCATATTGGAAGAGAAAGGAGCTCTGATTGTAGTCAGAGGATTCCCAGCACATTGGTATGCCACTGCAAACTATTATCCTTCCGTTACTACACTGTGAAGCGTCATGTTCTTTACCGAGTCAATTCTTACACCTATGGAATCAGGTGGATATCACAGGAGTCTCATGCTCAAGCAGCCACTTCTTACAGAACTACTTTATGCTAGAACAAAGTAATTTGCGTAGCAATCTGATGATTCGCGTTCTGGAAGCTGTAAATCACTCCAAGTCATGGCATTCACGTCATGCTAATGGCCCCTCATCCTTTTTATACTGTCGTAATCAGTATGTTCTCTCGCAGTCTCAGCTTATTGCGACAGTAACAAGGATTCAGGACACCACATCCTCTATAATGAGCTTTGGCGATCATATTACCCGTTATTCGGTGATAAATGCTGAGCATAAGCCAGCAGCTAGCTCGCCATTCAATCTTAGTTGAAGGATCAATTGAGAAAATGAATAAAGGTGAGAAGTAATGAAAATCATTGCTAAAGCAGGGATCATTCGGTGAGCGTATGTATGAGCTAACGAGGACTCACGAGCCATCGGCTAATGCGTTGCATCATGCACGGCAGCCTTGTGACCTAAAGGTGCACTATGTTTAAACTCCAAATCTTTAAATGACTCATGGTTTCTGCAAAACACTTTCATGTAGAATCACGCAAAATCAAAAAAAAAATTACTTTGCAACATTGAAGGCTATACGTTCGTCGAAATGCAACTTTAACGGCTGCAATTGAATTGAACTATTTGTTTCTAATATCTTGCCATTTTTCATAATGTGGCGTTTAACCTCCACATTGTTGTGAAACACAAGCAAAAAAGAACAGAAGAAAGCTTTTGCATCGTGAAAAACCTTTGGTAAGCTGTACCTACAGAAAGAGAAGTAAAGCCTTTTATTTTTTGCAGCCATATATAAGAGAACTAATATTTAGCACGGAATTGTCCAATGCTGTGAATGGTGCAGAGGACGATAGCTGAAGACCCATCGTCAAAAGGACCCAAGTATATTTTGTGACACGAGATATGAGGCCTGATGATAAATGCAGAGGATGATATAGCACTAGATTCTACATTTTGTCTGATTCATAACACGGAGGCCATTGGGTGCATGCACACTAGTCATGTGATCAACGAGCAGGCGACCTTCTTAGAGCATGCCTAATCCTCTCTGCATAAGCTCTCCAAAAAGAGGCGTGCATAACCAGAAAATTTATTTTATAAGATCGACAGCTAAATGCGTGTATAGATGACTCTTAGCAGCTAAAATTAGTGCAGTTCGCATGCCCATAAATGTATAAGAACAGCCTTAACTTTGACGGCTTTTTAAAAACCTTGCCGAAATATTCTTTTGCTCATTTTTCAGTATTCACATATTTTATGAGGCTTATTGAATTTGCAACGAGGCTTTGAGTTGGACGTATCAGCCATAATAGCATTTATAAAGAGCGATAAGTCAGCATTTCCACTTGCAGTAAGTAAACCGCTCTAAACCTCATCGTGCTATTCGCGAAAATCGTTAGTTGTAAACAAAATCGTCGAGTCTTGCAAAGTGAATTGGAATCATTACCTAAAGCAAGAGCATCAGATTAGTTGACTTTGCTTTTATAAACACAGTGAGAGCACTAATCTCAAAAATTGTGCAACGTAATTACAAAATTACTAGAGTAACGTCACTGACGGCTTTATCAAACCTCTGCCGAGACACCGTTTTTCTTGGTTTTCGTTATTTATTGTGTACTGTATGAAGTATGGTGTGTTTGCACCGAGACTTTAATGCAATAGTGCAGGTTATAAAGTGTAGATACAAGGAGTTCTGCACGAGCATTCGTCATCGCGAATAAAGGGGCACGTTTTGTCGTAGATTAGTCAGTTTTTGTCTGTGTGGCTACAGCTGAAATAACTAACAAAAGGTTTTATAAAACTGTTCGTTTTGTTTGTCTTTAGCAAGAGAAAGGTTTGGTTACAGATTGGTCTTTTTGTTTTTAACTACAGTGCGAGGTAATTTACTGAGAAAGTTTTGCCACACATTAGTTCATTTGTCCACGAGACTAAAGCGAGAATTCGCTCACATAAAAATACTCTCTTGCAGGTCACTTTATTTTATTTACGCGTCTTCAGTGAGGATAAATTGCCATAAAGAGTTTTCGTCGATTGGATGTTTTGTTTGATGTATATATTTGGGGTGAAATGACAGGAACAGTTTCGCTGTAGCCTAGTACCTTTTTTGCCTATTTAAACTTAGTGAAAGTTAATTGACAATATTATTCTGTTGATAAAATGACGTTGCACACGTGACTGCGGTGAGTGTACTTAACATGGCAAATTTTGCCGTGGACTGATTTATTTTGTTTACCTCACTTTTAAGGGTTTTTAATTAATAAAAATTTTGCACGTTAATTCGTTTGTTTTTTTATGTGAATCAAAAAGCATTGGCGTTTTGTTAACTTAACTGCTATGCGCATCTATGGATGGTCGCCGAAACGTATCGCCTAAGCAAATTCATTCAGGCATTTTGGATGCTTATGTGACGCTTCCACGCAAGCACCTAACCACTTTCCCAAGGAACACAAGTATTTGTTGAGACTTGATTTCAAACATGTTCATAGTGGCTTGTCGATTAAGGATTCGTATTAGCAACCGTGGCTCCAAATTCATACCTCGAATCAAGCATTCTGCCTCATCCCTTTAAACTGCACTCTCAAGCTCAGTTTTATGGAATATTGCCACTCAAAACAATGGAGCTCTCGGCCTGAGATCATGTCACACCATCATTCTGCTTGCCGAATAGCCGCTAAGAATATATGGACTAATTCATGTTATATGGAATATTTCCCAACTAAGACGAACAATAATTGTCTGTACGACTACCACTAAGGACGTAATTATTGCTTCCTTTGAAGGCTATCATTTTTTGGAGTGCCGAAGGGTGACACTTTCTCCTTAAAAACATTGAATACCACAGGAATATCCATTCATTCGTATCAATCCCCAAATGACGGTGCTAACTTTCTGGTAACGACATTTAATGTCTTCTGCATTCCTTCAAGCAAAGAGGCGAATTTCAGGAGCATTTCCATCACCCAAATACTTGTAAAAGGCATACGCTTTGCTCACGCAAAGTCCAGTCTTAGGACTTCTGAGGCATAAAATCTACCAATAATTGTCGCCTAGATCGCAAGGCCATCCCATTATGTTGAAGACAACCTTATCGAAAAATGAGATATCGATGTAAATGGAAAGTTCTGAGTGTATCAACAAATGACAACATCGCAATAAAGCCTGCGTTTTCGCACAGCTTGACTAAAGCTGATATCCATAACGTGCATCCAATGAAGCGACTACAGATTGGACACAATTCAAAGGCCGGCGTAAGCACTTATAAAGGCCTTAAAAGAATGTGATGTAACATTAAATTTTGTTTTGAATGCCGAAATCATTCCTTTTTAATGAAAATTTAGAGCAACTATCTTACGCTCGGCATCCAATTATCACAAGTGAGTTAAAGACTATAATTATCAGTGGCTGCACCATTGTAAAGCAGTAAGCTACAAAATAGCTAACGTATGCCGTCTTCGCTACCGTACTGTATGTAAGGGGTGGCTGAAAAGGCTAAATATGTTGGAGCACGAAAGTGGGAGAGAGAGACCGATTTTATTGCGGGATACCCGGTTTTTGTCCTGTCTATACCATTCACCATGGTTTCGCCTGGGAACGTCGCTTGTCCAAATGTTACCTCGAATCACCATAATGTAAGATGAATAGAGCCTTAATATTTGGCGTTCTTAGGTATAATTAATCACGTGGTTGAGTTGACCACACTCTAATGTCGTGACGACAAACTTTTTTCTGAGATTATAAGTCGCACTCTTCATAAGTGCATCTCGTTAACTCAATGCATTCCGAACAGCGAGGTGCGGGATATGCTTGCACGGCTTAGGAGTCTTTTATGCAAGCAACCAATATACTCGTTGCAATAGACTGCGTGTTTAAACTTGCTTGTAGTCACCAGAAAGCGAAACTTGCCTGGCAAAATTGGCAGCCACAATCAGTCAACAACAACGATTTGCGTCCGTTGTTGCCACAACATAACACTGGGCGGCAATAGTGTATAGAGCTATCAGGAGGATCGAAGATATCTTTCATAAACACTGACTTTCGGTAATTTGAAGCGAGAGCTCATAATTTTGTTTTATGCTTTTGCTTCATTAACTTTCTCATTGCTGAAGAAATTGCGATGAGGTATCGGTTCTAGCTTTCCAAAATATCCTTTATTGTAAGTTTTAAGCTTGCATGTTCTGTTCTTCACAAGGAAGACCAAATTCAAAACATCTGGCTAATCATTCAGGGGCGCAATGAAAGAGCAAAGGAAGTGCGATGATTTTAAACATTATGACCGTACTGTCAAAGAATACCACAATATGCGGCCGTTGCTCCACCGCATTTTAATTGCGTGTAAAATTAATAGCGCATTCAGGGCATCACCCAAGTTACGTATTGAATGTTGCGGTAAGCTCTGTCACAAGATCTCACTCGAATTGGCTTTCATATTTTGGGCTGCCTATAACGCCAGCTAATAAATTTTTGCACCCTCTATGCTCTACAGATTCGTAAAACCTGTTTTCATCCTGCATTTAAAGACTGATGAGGCATTGGTTTGAGCATGCTGAAATAAAGTCATCCAAAATGCTCGGTGCATTAAGACGGCTTTTTCGACAAGCAGCTTGGCATTCTCTAAAGAAAAAGACTAGATTATAAGAGCCCTTCACTGGCGACACATATTGGAAAAGCAAGTTTGCTGCAGTAAATTTAATCACACGTCTGTGTCAATAAAAGTTTTTTCTAAACACGCGAAAACTGCTGCTCTGTGTTGCAATTACATGTTTGTTTGAGAACTGATCAAGAATGTTCCATGCCTACTCATTGCATTTTCTGCAAGCCTTGCTACATAATCTCGCGCAACTCGCTCTCCACTTGACCGAAATGGATGCTTATAGATGTAGACATTGCTCGGTGCCATTAAGAAGCATTTTCTTATGCTTGACGCAAATAAATTGAGAGCACAACTGTAGGCAGATCGTGATCTTAAGATACACTATTATATGCATCTGCATTAATGTGCGTATGAATGAATACCTACGTAAACGCATGCCTTTATGCAGAAGCATGCGTGGCAAGTAGGAGCAGTTTATGAATGGTTGAATTCGATTCGGTATAAAAATGCGTGTTTTAATACAAATGAGGAAGACTTGCGCAACAAGAAACCAAGTCAGTCGAATCGCAATGAGAGAATTTATTCCATTATTTCAATGAAAGAATGTTAAAAAGGGGTGTGATGAATGCGGAGGAAGATGAGAAGAGTAAAAAATAAAAAAGGAATAAAAGATATCTAATTAGAGTCTATAAAAACCCATATTATAAAATTTGGATCTCTTAACCGATCTCCATTGCGAAATCTCCAGAATCGAGATTTCAACTCGAGGAAATTAAGCGGTATAAAACCCAATATATTTGCCAAGGATCATTATAAATTGGGAGGAAGGGATCGTGTTGCGCCTAGAAAGGAAAAGCAACGATGAGTAAAGGAAAAATTAACAAATAAAAAGTGAGATGACAGTAATGAAAAAAGCAAGAAGAGTGCCATTTTCGAGAGATAGACAAACGTGAAAGAAAGCAATTGGAAGCATTAAAAAAAGACCGAGTTCGAAAAACATTTAATCCGTGCAAATGCTTGAGAACAATTATCAAAAAAAATTTAATGCAAAGAAAAAATTAAAAATTTAAAATTATTTAAATGCAAAGGTAAAATACTAGGCGCAAAAAGAAGGGAAAAATTGGGCATAAACAAACGCAAAACACGAAAGAAATGCGCCCAACGAACAGAAAAAAATGAAGGAGGCATCCATACCACTTCTTACCACGCATCCCTTTAACAACCAATGAAACCATCGCCATGGCCTTCATCTCATCCAAACAAATAGGTGGTCCATACCAAAGGCTTCCATGCTTTGGCCTCTTAGTGGGCCCACCAACTGCAATGCAAATCGAGCACATCGGCATGGCGACCAAGGGGTAGTCTCCAAATAGCATAACTCACCATACGTTATTCAAGGCACTCCAAATTATGAGTTAGTTGGACTCGTTTAATTTACCCAAGCGACTAATATTTGTGATGCCACTAACTTCACAGTTCTGCACCAGCAACTTAAGCGCATTTTTACCATATGGTTCATTTATGTGTTGTATGATTAATCGATGGAATACTCAAATGTTTTGCTATGCATAGCGCAATAAGTTAGTTTAATTCAAGAACTGCTTAATAAGATTGTTCTTAATTAAAAGTAATGAAGAATGTTGTTAAGTTAGTTGTACGCTAATACAATGTACCGCAGCAGCATGACTATTCCGTTCAGTAAAGAAAAGGAAATGCGCATGGCAAAGTCGACGCTGCCTCGCAGATCAATCACGGCAGAAATGGTAAACGTTGCAGCAGATGAGCCAATTTTGAGTAGGCCTGCTAAGCACTGTTAGAAAAGCACGCACACAGGATGTTTTTTACTGTACGAGAGTTTTCTTTCATCTTCCCAAAAGCCCGCAGGGGAAGAGGTAAGCATGTCTAGCAAGGCAATAGGCGAATTCGGCGAGATTGATGGATACTCCTCCTAGGGGTTGAGATCTTATGGTGTCAAGAAGAAACCGTGCCTGCTAGGCGCATATTGGTCCTAGGTTTGTTTACCAAAACAATCATTTCATCTCATAATTATTAAAAACTTCAGTGCACTTTTGGGAGGAGTATGCAACAAATACTTCTACTTACTCGCAGCCAGATGAATTAACAAATGGCTTTGTACACATCTTTTTGGCTAAGGGTTTGTTTCTTGTGACCGAAATCCCGTTGCGTTGGTCATGTGAAATGCCCAAATTACGGATAGCACAGTATACAGATATTATGCAGATAAATTAGGCAAACTACACGTTGGCTTACGATGCATTTCTGAAGAGTATTTTTCTTTCATCTACGACGTGTTACTACAGGCCATTCTTTTCCGGCTTCAATAACATGCTCTGTTCATAATTTGAATTCCGAAATTTCGCGTGTTTATTTTGAGAGGCGAATGTATTCCAGTTCTCTAAGCGTGCCCTTTTGAGATTTTATGAAAAAAATAAATTGTGATTCACATCATACCAAAATTGGTAATTAAATGAACATGGGCCGCATTACCTATCCCATCTTATTTTACGACTCAATGACACTGCTGCCCCTAATCAACCTTTAGCTGTAAATGAAAACGGCTATGAACCAACCCCTCTAGTCATGGAATTCCTTTCCGACTGCAAACATACTTGACTTGGTATCAATGGTGTTTCCTGGTGATTTGGCTGGGTCCGCAGTTTCGTCCTCCACGCGCGCTCAAAACTAGTTGCAGAAAATTTAGCGCAGAAAAAACGCCAAGGTCCTGCCGATGTAAGAGTATTAGGATCACACTGGTGGAAAAACCAACTAAGCTCTAAAATCACTGTCAATCAAGAATCTGCTGATGCACCCACCTACTACCTGCGTTATCGTAGGTGTTCATTAGCTTTAAATTACTCACCACATCCTCATAATGCGCCATTTACCATCAACTCGCAGACGGTCGTTAGAAAACAGACACACAGGTTTTCAAAAGTACAGAAGCGAAATGAAAAGATTTAGGAAGACAGACGGAAAACATGAAGAAGTTCGGCGTTTTCGGTGTCACATGCAAATACCAGAGCAGAGGATTCATACAGGTTTATTGCGTGAGGTTGTAATTTAAAGCCATTCATTATGTAAAAACACCTCTAAGCTTTTTAACTGAGTCCCAAACTCAATCAGCAGCATTACCTGCAACTCGTTTCAAGTTGCACATTCAAAGTTACAATGAAAAGATTGAGGCTAATGGCATGGCTAAGAGAGCAGCTCATCCGGCACAAGCCATCCAAGTTCGTAACCAATATTTATAGTTAGAAAACAAAGAATTGCCTATTTAATTACATATAGTCAGTCGATATAAATTTTAGATTGTTTAAAACTACGGTTTATAACATTTGCTTTATTTAATGCTTTAATGACTTGCAAAACAATTTTTCTCTAGGATACAAAGAAATGAAGGTGGTTTGTTTCAAACTATTTTAGCATATTAAAATACCTTTGTAAAGCAATTTTTCATCCTTAACAGGAAAAACTAGTCTCAGAATAACGAAGAAGCAAGCATTTCAAGTGAGGTAAACTCTAATCCACATGCCAGCATAGCTCAAAGTCCTAATCAAATACGCGACTACTGCTCCTCTTTGTTTCAATCACGTGCAAGCATAGGGACAGACTCTGGAGGTTGACGTGCTTACCCATTGCATCCTCTGTAAGCCCTGACTGACCTTCGTTCCTACCGGAATGTCTGTTTACGAATGCACATTGTGTTCGGCAGAATTTGAGGGCATCAATTTGTGCTTTCAACACTTTGAACGCGCACATCACAGTAGGTAGATTACAATTTTAAGATGCTATTCTATGTGCACTTCTATGCATACATTTTCAAGGTGTGTCTTTTGTGTGTAAGGATATACATTTTGATGCATAGAATTCCAAGTTAGATTATGGACGGTTGTGTCATAAAAAACTGAATAAATTTTAAACCAACGAAGGGTTAAATTAGGCAAATTACGGCATGTTCTTAGCATTTTTGCAAACCCATAGTTTATACGTTTCAGTTATTGTAAATTTCGGGTGTCCACTTTGCTCGAGGACTTACGAGACCCTTGGACTGCTCCTACGGCATCAAAAACGTAAGCAAGGTTACATTATTCTGCATTACTACCCCATTTTATTGCTACTTATGTCAGAATTAGAACAATCACTTTCTTTTGAAAATCAAAGACAGTCTGGAATCACAATGTGTGCAACTTGTGTGTCCGTATTTTTGAAGATTTGATTCGCTTCTGCTTCATTTCATCGCAAGGCATCTCTGTGAGTTTGTGTCCAGTAGCATTGATTGAATTTAGTGCGCGCTCTGCCTCTCAGCCACAGCTTTTATACCTCATACAAAACCTCCTTAAATGTATGCTTCATTTTGCTATGCCGCAGTCGTGCCGGTAGGGAATTCAGAGATGTACCTGCTCTGCACAGAATGCTACGCATCTGTTCCTGATTTGGACGCATTAGAAGAACACATGCGCTTCAATCACTACTGTGGGTATCATTTTAGTTGTCAGATATAATCTACAATAATTGTTTATTGTGAAGCTCAAATTATCCTGCATTACAGACGTTTGGGTTGCAAAATATGGATAGAATGCGAGTAAGTGCTATTACATTAGCAAAGCATGTAAGTTTTTTTACGTTTTCCTTTTTAAGTGAGGTTGATGGCTTAGTGAGTTGGGAGCATTCTCTGCGGGGTGACGGTCAGTGTACTGCGAATCTGACTATGCAAAGCTAGTTGAAATTTGCATGGTTGGCATGACTAGGCAAACTTCTTCGACAGTTTGGATTGTAATAGACATCGACATTGCGCTATTAAATAATCAAGGGTTGAGCGTGATTTTACAAGTCACTGATTTTTGGGTGCGTTGTGCATCTGAATGCAAACGTGATGATTGTGCGCCCTTTTTCTGCGTTTCAGTGCAATCCATCAAGCTGTTTTGACTTACTCCTCACGGACACGTACCCAGCTATGTGCTTTGCTAGTAGACTTGCCCTCAATAAAAATAGGAACTTGACTTTAACTGCTATCATTTGTTACCCTGATCAGTATTGCATGCGAAAGTGGTTAGTCGCCTAAATATTAGGGAATTGAGTTTAAATACTAAGATATAGAGTGCGTCAGAACGATTGTATTGCTGTCAATAGATGCAAATCTCAAAAATGTGACTAATCCAAGAATGCCGTCAGAAATGTTAGAACAAAACCAATCACATTATTTGATCAGAAGAATTAAATAAGCAGAACCAAAAATAGCGTGCGGGTAAAGCAAATAGGCGACCTGACAGATGAAACCGTAAACAATAAATGCATGCAAAATATTAAATGAAAGAAACAAATAGAACTATGGACGGAAAATAATGGATAGGTGTGAGAAAGGGATTAATTGATATGAAGAGGCTAAGTATTTGACATGTTGACCGGGTAGTTTGGGGAGAGGTAAAAGCTTGCAAAAATAAGGGCAGAAGACGGCAGTGATTACCATACATACATATGCACGGCACATATACACAGCGAAATTCCACTAGCGACTGAAGAGCTGATATTCATTCTTACCAGTTTCCGTGATAATTCAGGTGCATAGATGGCTAAAATGACAAAGAATGAGCATAAGCAATACAATAGGCAGATGGCCGTCTGCAGTGCAAATCGCTAACGCGCATACATGCATTCTCGAGGGTACAATGGGTGGAAGAACCAAAAGAGAAACGTCTGGGATGGACAAAAATCATTGGAAAAGAGGATGTTGGTGACTGCAGTAGGTAAGCATCTCTGATTTTACGCCACCACTGAGACTGTGCCACGTCGGTCTGAGTTAGCACAGGCTCAAGTGACGCTGGTCCACTCTACCTCACTTTACTTACCGACTCCCGCTTTATCTTACTGTCCACTCCCCTCGTCCTCTATTGGTTCATTCAATTCTGCTAGCACTTCTGCACAACTTAACCTGGTGTGCAAATTCCATGCGGAAGCCGACACAATAAATGAAGTTGTTTTTCATTCAGTAATGTTTTGATAAAGGGATGTTGTCTCTTGGGGTTAAGCTATTTGCGAAAGGTGGCTTCATTTGCGTCAAAAAGACTTGGAAATGAACTAAAACATCCTACACAGCTGCTCATCTCCTCCCTACTTCTTACCTCTCACTTTTGTCAGCATGCTTTACTGATTCGTTTTCGTAAGTTTGATGAAGCGCAGTGGTATCATAGGCAATCAATTCCGTCCATTAGATCCTAACCGAAGTAGGGATGCAGAGCCCACAAGATCAGGATTAAACAAGCGTCAAATTAATGCAATTTTTCATCCCAGTGAATAAGTGTTAAGAATGGTTTTTCTCATACCGCACTCTGATGGCATGTATCTAGTTAAGATAGGAGCTAAGAAACTTGCTTCGCGATGCAAATTCTCTTTAGACATGTCACCTCAATCTCATGTTCTCTTCCATCTTACTATTTCGGCACTATTGCCCTACCCATGAATCGAAATAAATCAAAGAAGAACAATGCATTTATTTTTGCCTGCTCTTTGCCTACTCTTTTGCTTTTTTTGGTTAACGACTAATAATGGACGCGGGCTTATTAATCGTTTAGCATTTTTTTAGGTGAATGCGCTTGACCGCCAAATGAAGGAATACTGCGAGTATCTAAAGGTTTCGTAGGCAAGCATTTCTGTCCCTATCTATGGGTTAAGTTTACCTACGCCTGTTAGATGTTGTCACGTGAAGCAGCCTTGTTAAGGCTTTTCATTTGAGGCCAATTTCTTTAAGCTATTTTGATTGGGGGTGGTATTTATGCTTTGTCATCTCATTCCAAGCAATAAAGCGCGCCTTCTCTCTAGCAGTAGGTAGGTTATTTTGGTTAAAGATGGGTGATTTTCTTGGGAATACTTTTTGCCTAGAATTTAGCGATAATTGTAAACGCCACCTTAGTTTGTAAGAGTGAACGTTGGGAATATCTGTGCCCCAATCACTTCCTATGGGTTGAAAAGTATAAACTCTTCATTTAGTCGGGTGACGACTAAAGTGGTTATTCATTCCATTTGACTGAATCTTCTCATTACAACGCGGATAAGGCACAAATCACTTATGTAGTTTAATCTAGTCGTTTTCCGGCTCTAGTTCCTTGTTGCTGCCGAGATACGCAGATTCAATCTTATTGCAGCGGCACTCAGTGTAGACTAAAAGTACCTCCTCCAGAATGAATGTTATAGAACACGCTCTTAGTTTTCTGCTATCTGTCCCGTTGCTTCTTCGAAATCATCTTTAGAATTCGCGTTGCTGTAGAATGTGCCGTTTGTAAGGGATCCATCCAAAAGCCAAATCAACTTACCAGTTCATCTAACCCAATTCATCTCTCCAGTGCGAATGTACTTTTAGCCACCAACTGGAGTTATTTTTTGTTTTACTGCGTGGAGGAAGATGTATCTGAAGTCATCACAAGTTTCCCAAAATAGTGTATGGGGAAAACAATCAATCAGTTAAGAATAAATCCAAAGCTAAGATATTTAATTAGTTTAACCATCTGTATATTGATCCTTTAGTCCATTCATCTTCAATCCAGTCTCCCATTTAGTTATTGGTCACTTCACTTTCGCAAGGCTTCCACATTATTTGGAGACGTTTGAAGACAAATGAATCTGAAACGGCGCTAAAACAGAGGCCAAGCAGTTGGCGGGTTAAAAGCATATATGAGGCTTTTAGCTTATTATTTTATGTTACTAAACAAGTTTCTTTCGCATACCTTAGCAACCGACGCCACAGACAGCAGTGCAGGCAGATCCATTACTGGAGGATCACAAAGGGAGAGTAGCGGGGTTCGACGCATGTGCGGAACTTGCGTCATTCAATGCAGCACCGCAGGTTACGCACGCTTGGCTGCCGGAGAAGCTGGATGCAGCCTAGCGCAAACATGCTGCCTCAACTGCCACCATTCAGACTGCCTCGGTGGTTGCGGGAATAGAGTTAGAGGGAATGAAACGGGTCATAGCCGAACTCAGGCCATTGCCACATAACTGCAGACGGGGGTGGCTAAGTCCCTGGTAATGATTACTGTCTTCTGCCCCCTATTTTTTGTAGACATATTGCTCTCCTAATTACCAATTTATCATGCTCAATCCTCAGCCACTTCATATCATTTCATCCCTTTTTCAAATACTTACCCATTATATCCCCCAAACTTCTATTTCCTTCTTTCATTTAACATTTTTTACATATGTATTGTTTACAGTTTCATTTGTCAACTCAATAATCTGCTTTATTTGCTGATTACTTTTGATGTTGATTAGTTAATTCTTCCGAACGAATAATTAGGTGGGGTTCGTTTTGTATTTCCCGACAATGCTCTTCGACTAGCCGCATGTTTTTAGATTGCCCTAAGGTTTCCTCCATTAGAAGCTACGGTATACGTGCAGAGCCGTTAGCTCGTTGAGGCTGGAAGGGGTTGATATGTTCTAGGTATGAGCAGCTTCTACTAACTTAGTCGTTTTAAACCCACTTGCTTAGTCCCTTGGAACTGCAAATGACTTTGTCCTCCTCCACTGTACCTTCGCTGGGTAGGTCGTCGTTGCGTAAAATAGATGTGCTCTCTGCCCAAAGACTGTCTTTTTTTCGACTTCTTGGGGTCTTGATATGGCTGAAGGTGCTAGGTTGCTCTTATTAGGAAACTCGTGTCCTTTAAATGTGCTTCGTGGGCCAGAGGGCGAAAAAATTTTGATCCGATTTTGGATTAACGTGGTTACCTCTAGAGCCTGAGGCACTCTTGTCGTAGATATTTCGACCCAGTTATCCCATATCTTGTTTCGGTTTATAATAAAGTTGTCTAGAAGCAACCAACCTTCTCATAGTAAGAGTGGAAGAAGGGGATTGAAAAAAGGGAAAGAGCCGTCTTACTGGTGGCAGCGTTAGCAGATCTCCTTTACTTCAGAAAGGGCATGAACTTTGGAGACTGGAAGAAAGCCGTTAAGTTGAAAATCCGTTTATATCCACAGTGGCCGAGAACCCCGCTATCCCCGTGCTCTTCCACCTGAGTTATTGTCAGTGGCGATTGATTCAGGAGTCTCTCCTGATTCCGATCTTGATCAGTGCTGCAAGACGTTGGCTTAGCTTTTCATTGACCAGCGAGAGTAGTCGCTAGTTAAAGAATTTTTCTATCGCGACCAAAAGTCAGGCCGCGATGATGATGCGTGTTCTAGCAGGACGGGCTTTTGGGGATAGCCCACTAGAGAGTGACTAACTGGGCGGTCGTTCAGTTCAGAGCAGAAATCCGATTGCATCGCATACCCTGTATCCTAGTCAAAGCCATTTCAAAGTGAGACACAATTTGCTCCGAAAGGATGCGCAAGCATTCGCCTATTTTTGTGCATGAGACCAACCCACTTTTACCACCAGATGGAAATAGTGCGTGAGTGCATTTGCACAAGGCATACTCTTTGTGGATTAAATTTACTGAACAATCGTCAATTAGCGCGTATCAAAGATGGGGTCCTCATTCATGACATTGTTGAAAAGCCTGAACACTTAGTCCTTTAAATGGCTGCTTCTATGTTAAACACGTACCAATGCCGTTAAACAGATGCTATCCTTATCTGTCTGGTGACATGACTGTCAGCAGGAAGTAAGGGATGCTGAGAGTGGTATTGGGCCCGCTCGCTTATCAAATACCGAGATGATGTTACGCCAATCTGCGCCTCTACTTAGATGACAGCGACGCGAGATCACTGTGCTGTTGTAAGAAAGTTCTGAGGTAGTGGAATTAAACTTGCGGAAGAGTAATAGCCTTAAGTTTGATAGAACCTATTTCCACAATCAATGAAGCCAGCCTGCCCATCTGCATCGTGGTGGTGGTAGTTGTGCTATAAACCTGATAGCAAACATTCGCAAATCAATGTTTCTTTGTTTAGGCATCGAATCGGGAATTCGAGTTATGAATGCACGCATACCTATGCATTCTGAATTGCTTTAAGTTGGAAAAGAAGAATTTGAAATGCTCATCAGTTAGTTATGCAAAGAATCGAGCATCTAAGCATTCAAATGAATATACAAATGTGTGATTAGCACTGCATACGGCATTGGTGAGGAGAAGTGCAGCGTTCTTATGCCTTGAGTGCAATGGTCCTCATTCCTGCTTTGGCGTTGATGTAGTTGGAACGAATAGGCGAGTGGGCTCATGACAAGTTTTATGGTGCGGTGATTATTAAAGGGACACGGATATTACAGGCTGCACGCATTCAGGGTACGTATCCTCCTCGAGAGACGATGACATCCATCCAACTCGAAGTCAGTACTTTCTGACCGCTTCTCGCCTAGCGAGTGCATTCAGACAAGCATGCACACCACTTTGTCAACGAAGCTGATAGATTTATGTTGGTGAGAACAAAGAGGTCACTGAACTAAACTGCACTCATTGTATCAAAGTATGAACAAAACACAGGCAGAACTATTGGCAGGTAGGAATTTGTCAGTAGGGGTACATCTGTCTCACGCATCACAAACCGCCCTAAGACAGACAATCTTCACCATTGGTGCTGATTCATAAAAAAAGTGCTTTAAATGAAGTTGAAGATGCTTCATTGAACACATGCAATCCTAAAGTTCAATTGTTGCTCCATTATCTAGCAGAAATTGTGAACTATTTTTGACTATTTGTAGTAACTTTAAAAGCAGACTCTACTACTGATGCTCCGGTGATGCATCGTGCTTTGGAAAAGAAGGAGCATAATCGGCTGCGACTGACAGAAAATGCCATATCATGGAAGCTGTGACTATTGCTTCGCTAATTTAGCTCATGTACAAGCACCTTAGATGGACAATTATATGCCGCTGAAAAGTTGTAATAATTTTAAATTAGCTTGAAAAATTTTTACTGGCCTTCTTCATAGCTTGCAGTTTTGAGTCCCAATTGATGCAACGAAAAAGACCATTCTCACTTTCGATTCGCTAAATCAAAAGACGGCGAGCTTAGGTGGAGTACCAAGGCACCTGCTTAAAAGTACTATCTCAACGCATTAATGCAGCCTAACCAGCTGGAGTATTTTTGACACTTAGACAATTTTGCAAATGGATAGGTTTGCAGTGCGAATTCCAATGCTCCGATGAAATTAGCTGAAATGCTATATCAACAGTTCCGATCTGGGCAAAGTAGGTCCTCCTTTGATCGTTCGTCAGGTGGCTAGTTGGTTGCCCTTTTAACCCCAGCTCCATTGCCCACCTGTTAAGTTACTTCACTACCTCTTATCGCATTTTCTTTCATGCGGCCTCTCGATTCCCTGCGTAATTTCAAACTGAAGTGGGCACGATCAATGGAACTGACAAAAATCTCATGTCATGTAAAGACGATTTGTTTTCAGCGGAATGCAATAGGGGTGAGCATAGAGAACGCAGTAGGAGACGAAGAAGGCACTCACTGACGATGACGATGACGAGATGCGATGGAGGTGGTTGATGAGATGTATACTTAACGTCAGTGGTTAACGAAGCTCGACTGAGACCCTGATGAAGAATTGGATAGTGGGAACGACGATAGAGTGGAAGTCTTTATGAGTGCTCTCATCGGTGGCGGATGCCCTTTTTAGTCAAGCCAAGGCTTATTAACTAACAATGGATTTCATGGCGGATGTTTTTTGCGATCTGATTCGATCACTCCATTGTCTTTGGGGCTGAGACACATACAGAATGGTAGGAATAGCATGCAACTCGTTCAAGGTTCACAATAGACAATGCTTAAAATCAAATATCTCGACCACTTTCTTTGTCAAGAAGAACTTTGCTATTAATGGCACTTGTAATCTGGTCAGTTAAGCAGTTCTGTCGCATGTCCATGTTAATAAGTTTGATCAATCTGGGATGGTTAACTTCCAAGCATGCCATATAAAAGTAGTTTTTAAAGAGCTTGCCGTTGTTTTTTTATTTGGACTGAGTGATGCGAAGTGATATTGCGCGTGATTCCAGCGTTTCTAAGTCTGCGCATAATTTGGAACGTGTTTGGATAAAGCAAATCATTTACTCGGTCAGAACCACTGTCTCCTCTTAAATGGCGCATTGAAATTTGTATGGGAAACGCATTATTGTCCATAGCCATCAAGAGTTGATCATCTGTCAAGAGCGCCATGCACGGAAACGCAGCAGCTTAATCCATAGCAGCGGCTCCACGACGTCACACTAATGTTCAAGGAGAATCCAACCTGTGTTAGGAAAAACCAAAGGGGGTCCAAAATGGTTTTCAAGTTTTCCATCCCCCTTCAGTGTGCGAGTTAATAAGCAACCTGCATGCATTATGAAAATATCTTTTCCTTATCTTCACCTTTGTCCCTTCACCTCCTAGGTAACAAACCGACCGAAAGATAATTCTCTTTGTAATCCATTCGTGGCAGCAGCTTTACCAAAATTGCTTGATGAGCTATTTTAAAGCCTGTTCTCAACAAGACTGACGTTCTACCTTCCGAATGCGAAGTTTTGCACCTGATCCTTTTATCATCCTGATCTATAATATCTCTTAGTAGAATACATCGACGAAACCCCAAAAAAGACGCATAGGAAGGGCCGACAGTAGGTTTCGCTAAATTTGCCTAAGAGTTGAGACATTACTGTTCCATGAGCCATGAGAAAAAGTGCATTCATGCGCATCCGCAGATAATAGAGCAAAAATCCCACAGTATACGAGCACCCGACTGCTTAAAGAAACGGTAATAACACTATTGACGACGATGTTTACCAGTACTGAACTAACTACCAAGAGTGTCAGCCTTGTATTTGTAGTGGAAGTCATGCCAGCGATACTTTTCAGGTGCAGATACATCGCAATTGAATTATGTCATCTCCCTCTGCCACGTTACTATTAGAATAATTAAATTATTGTTGATGAAGAGCTAAGTAATGTGAGTAGGCCTACAGTGCATGGACCTGACAGTGCGAATCCTTCGCTCACGCAGTTATTATTAAATACAGTCTGATGTAAACGTTAGAATAAAATGACTACATCAATGTTCGCACTGAAATCCTATAAATCCCAACAGTCGGTTTCATTGAATAACGTTGACTTTCTTGTGTTATACCGTTACCCTCTACAACCCTATCCTTATTCTGTACGCTTCATTCTTTCCAATTCATTTTAAGATTTTGCATTCTTATCTTAATTTTCTAACATTTAATTAAAAATCCAGCTTTGTGTGTGACAGGCACCAGGAAAAACGACAGCGCTGATAAATGCAGCATGCTTATCTTATATTAAACACATGCTTTCTCGCAGAGCTAATAACTACCAAATTTAGACACCCCGCCGGAGAATTCTGGAAAGAAAACAAGCAGGTTTCGGTTATCATGCCCAAAGAGCGCATAGAATTCATTAAAATTCCTAGTGACCTATAAATACATGCCAGACTGTCGGTAATGTGGCATTGCCGTCGCAACATCTAAGTTATCTAAACCATCGATGGGGCATTGCGTAGCGTAGTGAAATGCGATGTATGCCCTTCCATCTCCATCAAGCATTCTTACTTAATTTTGTGCAGTAAGGCAATTCCTCATAAATCTTTGCGATTTACAAAATCATGTTCTGCGCATTGAAACTCTTACCCTACTTAGATATCAGTTTAAAGTAGGAAGGCAATATCTTCAAGTAAGCATCACTGAAAACTTACGAAGTTCTCTCAGAGAATGGCGTATGTTCGCATTCTACTAAACACTTTGCGCCAAATGTCTACAAGACAGAAGAAATCAAGGCGTCACAACATGCACCTATTAGAAACCAAGTCGGTCAAAGGAACACTCACGGAGATGATGCGAACGCATATGGTCTAACATCGCTTCGAACCTAGAATACCCTGAAAAACATTCTGTAGAGTAAAAGCGTACTTCCGAATTCGCCATTCTTTGAACTAAAGCATTGTGTGGTGAGGCAAAAATTTAAGAGAAGCTTATGTGGGAAGTCAAAGCTGCGGTTGGGGAGCAGCACACTCAGGAAACTATAATCCAAGGCTTACAGATGCTCACTCACCAATATGCGTTCGGATGAAATGATTGAGAAGCAAAGAGAAGCTTGCGAATTGAGCGAGACACACATGGCATACACTGTATTTCCAGACTATTCCGAGGGTCGAAGGAAGTTTTTCGACATATGAGAGGGCATGCGGCAAAAAATGGAGAGGTTTGGTAATTTCCTTTGCCTTTTAGATGCCACAAGAGCCTCCCGTAGGATCTGTGGGACGTTTGGCAAATCGGACAATGCAGTTCCAAGGTGACTAAAAATGCGCCATACATGCGCAAAAGAGGAGGCTAAGATTGAGAAGCACCTTAATTGATTCGATTATTCCTTGCGCATCTCATCGTTATTCTGATTTAATCAGAGTCGCTTTACTCACTACACTTTATTTATGTAATTACCTGATACGAAACTAGAGGGCATAAGCACAAATACTTATTCACAAATACATGAATGCATTCGCACAGAGATATGCATCTAAAAATGAGAAATGCCTACCATGATGCTCGCAATTTAAGTGCTCAAGGCCTGAAATAACGTTGGTGAATAACGCAGAGCAAGCTGTACAATTATAGAAATAAATTTTAACGGCGGAACCGGCAAGTTGTGCAACACCTTGCAAAAGAGCTTGTGTTGAATTCAACGGATAGGAAAGTGGACCTTCCGGATCTGTTTTCAGCATTACATGTAATCAAAACGCGGAGGAGCGGAACTCGTAAGCAGGATCAAAATTTTGCGCAGTAAGGTCATGTAATTAAGGTTCATCGTAATGCAAAGACTTTTCTTTGCTAACAGCTCCAGCTAAAGATTTTTAAGAATAATGCTTCCTTCTTCCAAGGGATGAAAAGCTGTTTGTCAAGAATGGTTTTCAATGCATGGCACATTTTCGAGGAGGATATTTCAGTATGCTCAACCGAAAGCTACATCATTTTTGCCATCAGAGAGAAAATCCTGTTCACTAATCTATAAGGCGTGCAGATGAAATCGAAATCATAAAATATTTCTTCAAGTTAAACAACGCTTTTGATTACTAGAGATGTCTTTGATCCGCTCAATAGCTCTAAACTCCTTGCATCTGCTCAGCATCGGGATAGGAGCACTTTTTGGACTCCTGACTGAGTGTGCATAATACTTTTCGTATTCGTCAAGGGGTCGAGTATATGATAAGTTCAATATAATTCCCATAATCTTGTGGATGAATTACCTACGATAGCTGAACACATGACAAGTCGGCAGAAATCGTTGAGCTTAGCTACTCATTAAATCCGGACTTAGTTTTCATTTGTTTGGAATAATATTTAGTACTGAGCCAATACAGCATATTTCGAGTGGTTTGCACTTTGTGACCCTCATTATGAGTCAAATGCTTTTCGATGCTAGGTAAATCGGCACTTGATAGCGCCATGCTGAAGTTATGTCTGTCTAATATGATTTCTTGCCATCTGCCTGCAATATATTTTGGAAAGCCAGGAATCTAACCATGTTTTTTAGTTCCTGTGTGGCAAGTAAATAACATATAAATGGCAGTTGCGAAACTTAGTTGAAATTCGACCGGATTTTGAGGACTTGGTCTTACTGTATTTTAATCATGACGAGAGCGATTGCACTTTGTTTAATGTAATTTTGCCATGCGTGTTCTAGTCGACAGCCATTTCGGTGAAGTTATTTTGATAAATACTTTTGGTTCGTTCAGACAAAAAACTGCATAAAAACGTCAAGTAACTGTTACAAAACAGGCAACATAACTAAAAACAAAAGCATCATAAACACGTATCGTATGCCTCCATAAGGAAGCGAATCAAGCTAGCCTACACACAAGGGCAGATCAGGAGTGGCCATAGCTCTTTCTTCCCTTCGTCTTCATAACAGAGAATCATTTGCAGATATATCCTTTTTAAAGCGTTTACACTTGATGGAAAAGGCAATTGCGTTTCTACTTCATTAATTTGCATAACCAAGAAATAGAATCCCAGCCACCATAAAGCGGTGCATGTCTCAGAACTGTGAGAGCACGCTATTCATATTGAGCATCCGCGTCTTCGTTGCAATATGAAGGTCGTTTTATTACTCTAAGTTGTCCGGAGGACAATCAAAATAATGGCGGTGTTTCTTTGATGCGTAACAGCATTGTGGTTTGGGGGACTCCACTGCACTTTTCTGTGTTGACGCAAATGTTAAAAAATTTTTCCAAACTTGCATTGCTCAAAGTCGCTCCTAAAAAGGCTTGAGCCATACCATATGGAATAAATTTTGCCTCTATTTCATGGTCATTTTAGAGATTTAGGGCCTTTTCTTTTTATAAGTAGCACAATGTCAAAGTTAAACTATTAACCCTGACCACTTCATATCGATTCGTTGCACCACTGCCTTCTGCACTCTTTCCTATTTCTTGTCAACAAGTTTGGCATGAGGCCTGCTTTCACGGGTATGCGTATGGAACAATCTGCCCCGTGTAAAACTCTGTATCTCAAACCTCATTCACATAATCTTGGTGCAGGAAGGCGACATAACGGTTAAAATTATTGTGGGTTCACCGATAGAATGCAGGGTACTGCAGCGGGTACTCGTACAGCGCCGGAATTCTTTTGTTATTCCAATGCATTAGTGGAACCAATGCCTAATGAATATCTCATTATTTTTAAGTGGGCAAGAGAATTTGAAATCGTTAAAGAATTTACAAGTTGCTTAGGGAATAAATCGTTTGGCGCAATACGCAAACAACTAATTCATTCTCTACTTCTTTTGGTCTATTCTGTTTTGCGTTGGCTTAATGTGTTTTGTTGTCCTATTCTCTTTCATTTCTTTCACTTACCCTTCTCCCCTAAGCACATGGGTGAAATAGGTATCACCAGGTGACTATGAAGCCTCTGCTACTATCCCATCATCTTAGGCACTTACTTTTTCTCACCCTGCAAACCGCCAAGCCTCAACTATGAGTAATGTCAAAATAGAAGAGATCAATAAAGGGTATATTCCAATGCTTTTGCCATCCTAGCTTTCTTTGCCAAAATAGACACCTTAGACATTTGCTACATCGGCATTGCCGAAGTAAAAGTGAGAACTGTCGCCAACTCATACAGAAGAGAAAGGGCTACATGGTCAACTTTTGATTAATATAGGTCAAAAGAACGGAACTTTATGCCCTTAATGCCTCTGATTTCTTTGCAAAAACATCATCTTTGCGCCCAGGCCATGTCTGAGTTGCAGAACTATAAAATGAGGCATTAAATTCAACTCTGATTCTTTTTAAATCGGAAAAGAGAGGCAAGCGTGCTGTTTTACGTCCTTACCGGAAGCTATTATGGAATGAAACATGCACCTGACTTTTAATTTAGGTCAATTCTGGTCGCAGGGAAATGGGATTGCCAGTTGCTTATTCAATGTCAACTGATCTCGTCTAATGTTGGTCAGTTTGAATAATTATGGTCGCGATTCGAAAGCAATTAAGAGCAACTATTCTTCTAATTGAAGAGAATGGTTGATTCGATTGCGCTGGATATCGGCAAAATCATTTTTTGATACCGACCTTTGGCAAGAAATTGTCAATGCTCGGTGCCTACAAATTCATACCACCTTTAGACTTTCCAGAAATCACATGGAATCGTAGTGGCATGGAAATGAATAAATGGCGCGCAGAATCGTAGAGATCATCAGACTTTTGTAAATTTAAGGCGGCATAGATGCTTGCAGCTGACGAATTTACAACGAAACAGGTGACGACAACCATGATATGTGCAGCCATGACACCTAATGTGACTACTACCTCTTAATTGTCTGTCACTATCGTAAAGCTGGGAACGCTCCAACGGTAAGCGTTCAAAGAAAGGAGGTTGACGATCCCTCGTTTAAGGGGCAATTTTAGATCTAATGGCCCGCAAATCATAATTTAAATGGTCGAAGAAACTTCTGCTAGTTAAACATTTAAAATATTAGAACTTATATAAAGTCATCGTCAAAATTCAGCTTTCTTAAAAAAGATTATCACTGATTTTACATTCTATAGGCATAACACAGTTAAGAAAATGCCAAGTCAGTGTGTCGGTGTGCATCAGTTCGAATCCTGTTAAGGCGATTATTTGCTTGAATACCAGCGTAGCAAAATTTTTAAATTTCGCATTCAAAATCGTCAGCATTAGTGACTTAAAATTTTCTTGGTTATGGTAAAGTGTCTGCGCGTCGAGCACGTTTAACAGCCATCTAAACTATTAACTCACTAATGATCAGACAAATGCGAAGGGAAAATTCCTTCCTCTGCTCCATGTCCTTTTTTACTACGAGAGAAGTCAGATACTTACTCAGTGAGAAGGGAATCTTATTACAATCTTTGATGACTACTCAGGATCTTTGGTTGTAAGAGGATCTTACGTTTTTTCCTTACAGTTCTCCAGTACCATATCTGCGAGCCTTAACTCCTGACACCAGTTCCTGCATGCTTACATAGGCAATAGATTGCGAGCATGTATCCAGGAATTGGGGTAGAGGAAGCTATGTCGCTGTTTTTAGAGATAAGTGCTTTCGCAGCCTGGAGTACACGTCAGCTAATTTTTGATTGCGAATGGATAATACATTGTGATTGTCTTTCTAGGGCATACATGCAGTTAAAACAGCGTGCTTACGATGGGGTGGCTCTAGCTGCACCGACACCTCAATGCGCGTAACCTACAGCGCTGCGCTAGAGGACACGAGTTTCTCATATTCCGCCGCACATTTCGCCACTGTCGCCTCATGATCCCCAGCAGTGGATATCCCTCCGCGTCTTCACTGTAGTTGTCCTTGAGGTCGGTTGATGTAATGTTGAAAATACACCTGCTTCAACGGCAAAAAATACCAGTCAGACCTTCTTTAATCATTCACAAATCTCACATATGCTTGGAATCTCCCAGCAACTCTATCTCTCTGTCTTATATAAGTAAAGAGGCCGATGAATAGGCCAAAAAAGGGAAACGGATGAATTAATAGACGAATGGTTAGCTGGACTTGGTGGTTTCGTTCTCGGTTTTATATCAACGAAAGAATCTTTTCCTCTCATATAATACCTTATGGAACTAGAGATGGTTTTGGATACGTTTACTCTAACAGAACATAACAAGTAAGTCTAAACCCCAGTTAGCTGCTGGAAAAGTTCGTTCGTGTTAAAGAAGTTGAACTAAGATGGTTGAACCAGTAACCAGACGTTGATTTAGAACAGATCTCTCGAAAATGGTATATGCAGCACATTCTATAACACTGTTAGTTCCCAAGAGAACTTTAAAGAAGCAACGAGACAGGCAGCTCTAAACACTAAGGATGTTATCCAGACTTCTTATTCCAGAAGTGACAATTTTCCCCCGCACCAAAAGCCGCTGCATAAACTGGAAGCCAGATTAGACGGCGTTACTCTTTTGGTACCAAACCATGCAACATGGCGCAGTAGCAAGACAAAAGGGGCAAAGGAAAGACAAGATTAAGCTGCATAACTCCATTGCATTTGCGTATTATCTTATTTGCTATTAAGAGGTTCAATCACTCGTGAAGAATGCCTGTCCCATCCATCAATTTGAGGCGCGTTTGGAAGAGTGCCATTCACTGCATGTCAAAATAACCCACTGAGCACTGGAGGGGAGGCGGGTCTTCTTCCTTGAAACGCGATGGCAAAGAGCACCTTTCACCTTACACCCAACTGGCTCAGTGGAAATGGCCTCAAATACAAAGCCTTAACAAAGTTATTTGATGAGCAATAAAGCGATGACATCTGAGACACAGAGGCGAAATTGGACCACAGGAGGACCAGCAATGCCTGCTTACGGAACCTCCAGATACACACGGAAATGCCAAACGACTAATAAGACCAAGTCGATTATCAATCATTAGTCAACTAAAAAGGCGACTGTGTAGGAACTTTTGCCGAGGTGCTTTGCAAAATCAAGAAAGCGCCAAGTCCATTTTATGGCACATTATCATCACTGCAACACTTCAGTCCAAAATCCAAGCTCCTCTCAATAGTGCATAAGCTTTGCACGATTCTTGCCTTTGTCACCAAAAAAAAAAACGCAACACCCAGTCAATGTTTCCCCAATACTACTGTAGTCTTCGAACTATCTATGCTGTTATGCTTTTTGGCCAATTTCCGACACCGATAAATAGAGCTAAGCAAAAAGAGCTTGAAGAAACATTACGAAAGGAAAAGGAAGAACGAGGAGAGGAAGTATATTACTATGGCATGTCATGTCGGCCTCCCATTGAGCTAGTGACCCAGCAATGATTCACTTACCGTTAGTGCTTTCAAGAAGTCCCTTCCGAGCGCCTTCCAGCTGTGTCGAATTCTACCGATCAGATAAATCTCAGACATCAGCTTCCTTTGTCTTCTCTAAGTCACCGAATCACCACGAATAACAGCATCCACATTCGACCACACACACACACACACACCAATGCACATAAATCATTGCCTCTTGAACATGGAGTGTCGAGTGTTTTAGAACGATGAATTGACCAGTGTGTGGATGGTTGAGTGACAACCGGTAATAAAATGCTTATTTGCCTAGTGGTCGTGACAGCACAGGCCATTTCCCATCATGGAATCAAAATTTTCATGAACTGAATCCAGGTAGCAGTCATGCGGTCAACGTCCATCACATCTGCTTAGGTGTTGAGGAGGAGGTAAATCAACTGTTACACCATCACTCACGTCCCACATCGCTGTTTACTGCTATTAGCGCGTTGATCCAGAGTAAGTCCAGGCAAAAAGATTTGCAATTTTATTCTATTTAGTGCTGAGTCCACTTAAGTGTACTGCCCTTTAACTACCTTGAAGTCACCAAAATCAAACTTACCAAATCATTTGGTAAGAAGAGATACGTTTTACTACCACCAGACGCTCATTCACCGAATGCCATGCTAAAACTAGACAAAAGCTGGCTTTCGCTTCAACCTTCGGACCAATTTACACCTCAATTGGTTTTAGCCAATAAGTACAGAAAATCAATGCGAGAACAGCAAGAGGAGCCGCATCAAAACGGACGCATGCTATCGAGTTGTTCGTGACTCAGTAGGGATAAAAGTTCAAGTAATAACCCGAGAAACATTGCTGAAATTTAGCTATTCGAACCCGCCAGACACTTGACAACGACGAAGGATAGGTTGCATGCCGTGAACAAACTGCAGTTCGGAATTTCTAGAAACATGCTGGTTAGTGATCACGACGCAAAATCGGAACCAACAGCACTTAAAATGATTAGTCTAGAACCAGTGATTTCGTGCAATGCGGGCCATCTTGCTGAGTGGTCTGAACACAAGTTCATTGCAGACTACAATCGCCCGTATTTAACGATCAGGCAGCAGTCTCAATACTTCGAAATTTCAGCACCACGCTGGATACAGGACGCATAGCATTAGCAATGGAAAATAGGAAGCCACAAACAAGTAACACCCTGATAAGGGCAGTCTTCAATGCAATTCAGCAAGATTTAAAAAGGAAAAAAGGATTTTGGCCAGATAAAGGTCTAGTTTAATTTAATCAACATTTGTAATAGGAAGGAGAATACTTGCAGTTCAGGGAAAAGCAAGCGTTTCGAAATCCCTTCCCTTCCTTTTCTCCAACACAACGAGCAAATGAACCAACTGGGCTCCAAGTCCCACCGTCCCCAGAAATCACACTTATCTCCACCACCACAAGTGTCTGGACTCCCGATACCATACTGGCGGGCCCCATCACCAGATTCATAGCCACACCGAAAGGCACCGAGGAAGCAGTGGGGACAGCGAAACCATCAGCATTGTTGCCCCCGATTTTAGAAGCAATAAGAGTCATCAGCGATTTGGTAGCAGCATTGACTTACCACTTCCCAATGCCGTCATAGATCCACGCCATCAAAACGAAGTAGAGTTGGTGAGCAAGTCGTCAACTGAATGAGGAATTTGGTTAAAGAGACGCACAGTGGGAAAGACGAGGCCAAAGACGCGATGAATGTGCGCATCCAACGATGCGGCATAGGGAGACAGGGATGTGGAGGAGATTGATAGCGATCCTGAGTTGACAATCCCAATGATGATACCGCAGTAAGACGTGCAAGGTGGCATAGATCTGTTGGTTCAATGGTCAGGTGTCGATCACTGTCTTTGCCGCATCGCACTCCTTGTCTGTAAGGGAAGTGAGGATGACGGTGAAGTGGAGATTAGTTAGTCAGTTGTAACGAAAAAGGAAAACACGTTCGAGAATGGGCATTAGGCCCATTTGCGATGATCAACCCATCAGGCACATGTAATTTTGGCAAGCAGAGGGCAAACGCTTACCGCAGCTCCTACAAGGCGGCAAAATCACCAAAACCTCAGCTGCAACCACGACCGAGAAAAGGGATGAGGAAGGAATCAATTTCATGCCACCCAGGGTCGCACCGAAGCCGCGACCTTTTAGGCGTTCGTATTCGCGCACATGCTCGATGTCATGGGATTGCAGTTCTCCGCCTCATGGAGGACAAGATTCATGGATAAAGAGTGCCAATACTTTCGGCGCACCAGTGACTGCATCGCTCAGAGGAGGCATTTACCCTGTCATGGAAACGAAGGAATAATGTCCTTCCAGCTTCCCGACAAACGTAGCTACTTTTGTTATGGCATTGACTGGCCGCTGTAAAAACATGTGATTTGCTCAGGGAGAAATCAAATGCCCACATAAAAAATCATTTGGTTGCTCCTTGGAGGCAAGTGTATCCTCGGCACAAGCTTCCAGGGATTGTTACTCTATATGTGCCCTCGACATATGCTGATAGTAAGAGCGGAAGAATGGAAGAACAGGAAAGGGAAGAACCGTCTAGATTTCAACCTTCTAGTGTTCGGCTTAGTAGCAGGGATGGGGATGCTGGTAGTAGTGATCCCTGCACGAACTGCAGAAATGTTGTCTGTGGACAGCAAAGGGCTTGACCATTTGTTTATAATTTAATCAAACACAATGTCACTAGCTTCTGACATTTCATTAAAAAATACTCAGCATAAAATTTGCACTTCTGTTTCTTCTCTAGTTTTAGACTCAACTGCGATCACTCGGATAGTTATTGTACCTTAGTTGAGTGGAGTGGCCTCTAGGCCATGCAAGCAACTAAAAATTTCAGTGCAGATTTGCAACGTAATATAACCGAACAAAGCGGCAAACACATTGTTCACTTTTTGGTAAGATACTAAGACATAACATCTTACAAGGATAGAGAGTTAAAAACTGAATGTTGGCTAAATCTTCACCTCCAATTTGCCGATTACGTTGCCTCCAGATGTGGCTGAGCAGAATTCTGGAGAATAAACTTTGCCAAAATAACGCGGTTTGGATACAATTACATCTAAACCATCCGATATAAAATGCGAACACGACATGTTGACTGTAGCGTTCCGAGACTCCCCCGAAGGCAAAAGAAGGCAGAATGCCAGGGTGGAATATATATTCAACGGGCAGAGGGAAATAAGCTGCTGGCATGTCTCGGAGGCCAGCCTACGCAGCTAGGGCAATGCGGCCACCTCTGTGACTTTGACCGAAACCGGTAGTACAAACAAATAAAGCACTACATTGCCCCTCTCCTCTTTCGAGCGTCAGCTCCGACGCTCTCCTTGGTACATTTTCTGCGTCAGTCATCACAACATACTCAGTGGTGCAACAAGCACCCACGAGCTAACTATGCCAGTCGCCGACATTCGACGCTATTGAGGCGATGCTTGACACCAACGTCAGTGATCCCTCATGGCAGTGCATTGCACTTCGAGTTTCGTTTGGCTTGGAAACAAAGTTCAGAATAAGTGGTTCTGCCGACCAGCAGTATGTCCGTAAGGGGGCGTTAGCACGCCGATCTCCTTAAGCAAGTATATTAGGGGTAATCTTCGGAACGAAACTTTCCGGGTGGTCCATGACTAGTGTCGCTTCGGTTGCTGATAGCTTTCTTGTAGAACATGGAGAAGGGGTAGATGCCGGAGGCGGGCGTCGCTCTTGGCCCATCCTTAGCACGTGCACTTCTTTCGCACCGCTGCAGCATGCCATAAGCGGTAGAGATCGGGATAAAAACCCTATAGAGTTGGGTTCGCTTCCCGCTGCCACCAAAGTAGCGTCCCGAGGCTAACTCGGAGGCAAATGAAGACAGAATGCCAGGGTAGAATATATATATTCAACGGACAGAGGGAAATAGGCAGCTAGAGCAATACGGCCACCTCTGTGCTCTTGGTCGAAACCAGTAGTTCCAACAAATAAAATACTACATTGATTGCTTGCTTTCCAGGTGCCAATTACCCATGCGCATGAACCAATGCAATCCATTTTTGCTTCGTTGGCGAACCACTAATGACAGTAATCGTGTTATTACCATTGGGCCAGCAAAACATGCTCATTTTGCAAGTTTAGCAATTTACTATGCAAATTGGCTTACGAAAACCCTCGTAGAGTTCTGACTGCAAGCACCTTTAAGCCTACGCCAGTCAAAAGACGGAATAGAACCCATTCAGAAGATCCATAAATGGAGATCAAAAGAAGGCCCAGCATATTGGCGTAGGACGTTCCTCCTACCCAGTGTCTCCGAATCAATATTCACATTCTCCAGGTGAGCGGAGTTTGACGGAACTCACGGTTGGAGTACAACTCAACTCAGTGGGATGAGCAGACATCACTTCAGTAATTTTGCCCTGGCGGAATGGGTGTTCACATCTGCATTAAGTTCAGCTATAAAAAAACTCACAAATTGCCTAACAACCGTCCCAATCATCCACCGTAGGGTGCCATGTTGCCTAATTGAAGCTTAAATCGAGTAAAATTTAAGGTAAGATTTGAGGAGGCGAAATGAAGTCGGTCAGTTACCGACGGTTTCAAACATCACCCAATCAGGGATTCGGACGCAATCTGGCACCTCCCTTGTACCTTATGACCATGACCTTAAGTAACTTGACATGATGAGCTGTCAAGAAGGATTTGTAATGAGTTGAAATAATCTTTTTTGCTAAAGTGTAGATTTTGCACTATGTTCTTGCTTCTTGCATTCGCATTGGTAAAGAGTGAGCCTTGCACTCCATCCATGTTAATCCTAGCGGTAAAAATGAGGAAATGGAGGAACAATCTTGAACAGGTTACCATTGTTAGCGACCTAAGCTGCATATTCCTATTGTGATAGGTATGCATTAGGAACAGGTAGTAAATTCCAGGCAACTTTAATGCTTTGGTTCCGTAATTCTAGAGAAGTTGGCATTGTTGATATTCAGTCCTGTATCATTGCAGTAACGTAATTACACCCCTACTTCTTTGCTTTCACATGTTTAAAAGAAAAGCCAAGTGTTCAACTCCATTATATGGCAATTGCGTCTTAGCTGGCTTTCATTAGCTTTCAGCTTGCATCAGCATACACCTGAACATGAAAACATCTGAAATCGGATTTTCTGCCAGACCGCACCAATTGCGTGGCGTTGCAGCCGAGTATAATGCCAACTGTCTCTCATTAACGGTTCTTCGACTAGACCTCCTCAAGTTGTTTTGCGACGGACGTGATACAGCTTTTTAGTCTGTAGGACTTGTGCTTCAAGAATGTGGGTAAGCCGCAATCAAGGGTATCCTTGTGGTCATCAGAAAAGGTCGAAAATGCATCAACGCAATAGTAGCGCTCTTAGTTATTCTCATCGACGAGTGCTCAGTTGTCATCTGCCAATCAATATGTAAGCCCACCGTGGGTGATGTTTTACAGTTCGCGCATTCAAATCATTTTCCAAGTTCTATCTTCATGGCTGATTCAAAATATCCGCTTTTCTTTATAAGTTTGCCAGATGCGGCAATCACCAAAGTTTGCAGACGCATCCGCGGTCAAACATGGTTAGGCTGCAAGAGGGTCTTCAGGATGGAGGCAATTTAAATTTAACGTGTATGGGCCCATTGTGAGAGCTCTATTGGAATCGCTCTTGCGAAAGTTTACACCTTGCAAATCAATTGTCGAGACTCCGATGTTCCACTGCACTCTGATTCGCAAGGTGTGATGCATCTCAAGAATAAATCCAATGGAACTCATAGTATGAGTATATACATGTCAATTCCAATTACCTTCACTTCGTAGGCTTTTCTTCTATGTTGTTGTGGAATAAAATTCAGCGAACGGAGGGGTCAAGACTACTGGCATGGCCCAGCGGCCACCCATCTGACTAGGCCAATACGTCTTGAAACATACCTCTTAAATAGCGGCAGGAACACAAGGTAAATCCTCCGACACCGGCAAACGCCGTCCCACAGCTGCCTATTAATGCACTCTCTATTAACGCTTTGTCAAAGACAATAGAGATGTCTCAAAACAAACAGCCTTGGCGTATTTGGCGCATTCGAAGAAACCGGTAGAAGAATAAAGGAGTCCCCACAAATGCTGCCTGTGTAAATGACGAACAGAGGATCTAGAACACTGTTAGCATGAACCACGGAGGTATCGCCTACGGGCCAAAGAGCATGGCTGGTTATACTTGAAGCGAATATCCTGCCACCAAAATTTAATCTAATAGTAAAAATATTTTAATTTCCTAGTTCCTACTCCCTATGACGTTTCCCCTCCGATATTGTTATCTGACTCGAGATGCCAAAAAGGAAGAGTAGGAGGCACTGCGGCTCCTTGATCGCGACATCTGCAATCGTAAAAATCAGATCTGCAATCTGATTCGTTACTTGTCGCTTATGCCGCATCGCTTTGATTGACGGACCCCTTGTTCCAGACCCGCAGAGGCAGCACAAAAAGGTAGAGACACAGGAGACGAATTGCCTCAAACAGACGTGAGACTATTTGCCGGTATTATGTGTTGTGTCCACTTTAGTCTGAATAAAGAAAGGAAGTGGGGGAGCCAGAGGAAGGAAAAAGCGATTAAATGTAGTGAAGTGATTTGGTAGGCGATGAAGGCTTTTAAACGCTGGCGGCCGTGCCACGTGGCAGCCTCTGGTCTGCGTGCGTCCATGGAGGTTGTGCTGCGTTGGTGCGGGTTAGTACACATGTGGGTGACGCCAGTGGAAAGCTCGCAGTCGCTGGTGTGCGCGTAGGCAGCGATGACACGGCGTAGAGACCTCTGGTGTCCGTCCAGCCATTGAGGTGGTGCTACGTCGGTGCGGGTTAGTACATGCGTGTTGCAGCATAGTGGAAAGCCCGAAGACGCGCGGTTGCTGGCCCACTTTATTCATTTGTCCTTTCTTACTCCCCACCCAACATTACCCTCCTCCTCCTCCTCCTCATTCGTGCGCCTCCTTCCCTACTCATAAGTGGCACGCCTTTACACCCATGCCACTTCTCATCACGCATCGCCCTACAACCAATGACGCCATCGCCATGGCCTTTATCTCTTCCAAACAAATAAGTCATCAACGTGAAAGGCTTTCATGCTTTAGCCTTTTGGTGAGCCCACCAACTGCACTGCAAATCATGCACGTCTGCATGGCCACCAGGGCATGCGTGTGGGCATGCGAGTGGAAATTGCACCGAAACACTTCAGTGTGAATGCTGGTGTCAAGGTAATTGTGACTCTACGATTGGCAGGATTGAAATGCAGATGAAAGAGAACCAGCAGTCATTTGCTGTGATGATGCAGTGAATGGGTGTTTTGGCAAGTGAAAGGGAAGAAAGGGTGAGCAATGAAGGCTTGTATATGCTGGCGACCGTGCCACGTGGCAGCCTCTGGTCTGCGTGCGTCCATGGAGGCTGTGCTGCGTTGGTGCGGGTTAGTACACATGTGGGTGACGCCAGTGTAATTCTCGCCCTCGTCTAATTTATTAATCCGTTCCTTTTATTTTTTAAATTAGATATTTTCATTCATCTGCATTCTTTTCTTCTTCACTTGAATCGGGCTATCAGAAGTTAATTTTTTCTTGCTTCGCCCTTCTTACTCTGAACAATATTCTTTTAAGTCTCTTATGTTAGAGCTATTACCAGTGACAGTGCAGTTTTTCTCAATATAAACCTTTACATGGCAATGATTTGTAAGATTGCCTTTGAAGCAATTGCCATAGACGTAGCTTGACCTATTTTTGATGCTTTTACTCCGCGATGGATGCGGTAGTGCTGCCCTCATACTTTACCAGCACATGATATCCCTCAAACATTCACCACTATCAAGCCAACTTAAGTTTTTGAAGCATTATTATACATTCCAACACGAAAGTAAGAAGAATTGTGTGCAGAAGTATAAATCGTAGAACGTTGACACTTTTCGTTTGTGCATGAATTTGAAAGCATATGATAGGTACAATGGTAAAGTGTTTGTAAAATTTGCAATTGTGAACAAATTAAAGATGATAAATTTTTGAGTTTTGATAAAGTAAAGCGATTTAAGAACAATAATATTAATTGATTAATTATTTTGATTTCCATAACAAAATCGATCCTACGTGTCCGTGTGCATTCAAATAAAACCTCGACTATTACCACCAGACACGCGGTCAGTATTTCAATAAGACTTGCGCAAGGAAATGTTACAGCGATACGGAATCACTGTGTGTAGGTTATCTGGTGATCGGTTGTGAACGGCCAATAGCTTCCTTGGCAGCATCGAAAATTGTGGCAGGGTGCTGCGACCATTCATGAAGTTAGAAAGGACCTAACTGCTGTAATTGTCGCCACTAAGCTTCACTTTGGAAGGCAAAGAAGAGGGTTGTGGGGAAAAGAGGCAAAGAATGCGGTAATTGAAGGGTGGATGGAAGGAATCGAGAAGTAGGAAGATGTCCGAAGGCTCCTTATTTGCAAAACTATGCATTCGGACGAACCCGATTAGAGTCCGTAGCAGGCTTTAACACAGCGGAATGACATGTTGGGCCTCCATCTGGAGTCAGAGACTTGCTGATCAACATAAAATCCTGAAGTGCTGCCACCACCGTGCTTAAACTGAGGCTATTATCCACTATCACCACCTTGCCTTGCTACCGCTGCACACCTTCCCACAGTTTCGCCATGCCGTGCTGTCCACTTCTAGAGTATGGCGACTCGATGTGAGAATGAGCAACCTCCAGCTAAAATATGCGCTAATGACTTTATAAGCATCGCCTTTAAAACTCTTTTAATTTCCAACAGCTTGTAGAACGCATTTAATTGTTTATGCATAGAGATTTTACGCCACCTTATTAACAAATGAAATATATTTAGAGATCGAGCCAATGCCTTGACGCCAATAAAAAGCGCTTGGGCTAAAATTGGTCAGCTCGGGTCAACCCCAGTTCTCACTAGCGTATTTAGGGCTAAAATTGGTGTTCATCAGGTGATGACAGTGCCACCAGAGTATAGTAAATCAGCAAAAGTCGGACTGGCTCGAGACAAAATAAAGAAAAATTTTGCAAACTTCAGTTTTACTAATCCTTTCCTTCACAGAGACCATTGACATCAAAAAAGAAACAACATTGGCAGCAGACGCATCAGCAGTAGTGTTGCTGTCTTCGTTCGCAGTGCAAGCCATTATGCTTAGGTAACAAGCTTGAATGACCAATTAGAGACAGTGACTTATATTTGAACCAGCTAAAACAGTACTAGAACGCAGAGACGGCTATTTAGCAGGTGGTAGGCAGAAGTAGGCTAGAAAGTATGGTAACGTGGGCACAGTGTAAGACGCTATTATAAGCGCACCGATCTTGCACCTCTATGCAGAAGTCGTCGCCTACGTATGCGCTGAGTATGATGCTGTGGCGAAAGGGGGCAAAGTTTTAGATGATCTTGGTCTTAACGATTTCGCGATGGTACTGCAGCAAGAGTTCAGAGATAAAATTGCCATATTAATCCACATACAGGAAGTCGACCACTGTCTTTACCGTATCGCATTCCAATTTCGTAGGGGTAGACGGCTGATAAGCGTAAGGTATTCAGCAAAGCATTCTGTGCAGTGAAGGCGTATTTCTGAATTTGCATTTCTTTGGACTGCAGTATGTTAAAATAAAGCGTGAAGTTATGAGGCATCAAAATGAGACCCAAAGCTAAAGCCGAGTATCGGCGCACATGCTGCATTCAATCAAAATTAAACGGACCTCTACTCACAAATATGTGCTCTGGTGGTATGGATGGGGAGTGGATTGAAGTTCTCAGACACAATATTTTGAAAACCGGAACAAAGTGAATGCGTCACATTTGTCATGCATGAACCGTAAACGTTAAGCAGATCTTGCAGTTTTCCTTACCATTTTGGTGCCATGAGAGCAGCTCGAGGATTTCGCGACACATTATGTAAATCGGACGATGGTTGTATGTTTGCTGAAACATCAAAATTTGTGAACTGGGACACCAAAACTGTTCTGGTGGCTGAATTACTGATGTTACGAAGTGTCTAATATGCACAAAGTTTCAGTTGATTTGGTCACTTGTTGTACAAGCCATCGTCATTCTGAGCAAAACATGCTTTTGCCTAATAATATTTGTCTAATGATAAAGTGATATAAAGATTCCACAAATAAGCATGCGCATCCATGCACGCATTATACATAAACATGTTTGTATGCGCATCTTGACATTGAAGAGGACCTACATTGCGGCTTACTAAAGAAGCGCCTCCGGTGCAAGGTGTGGGTCCTGTATCACTCGGGGCGCATTGCATGTTCGCAGCAATCAAATTTCGATGGGGAACAAAGCAAATGCACACGAGCCTACAAAGCGCTCACCTTGCGCTTGATGTGAAAGCACGGGCACTGACTAGACCTGGCTTTATTCTTTCACGCAATTTAAATGAGGGGAAGCGTTCACCACATAACTAGTCAAAAATTGAAGTAGGCATCTGAGTAAAGCTTACTGAAATATATCAGTCTTCTGAATTTGCACTGCAGTTTTTGAGCACTATCTTACTTTTACCTCTTTTGTCCTCTGCCCAAGGTTTTTATTTTAATTAAGGTGCGCAGGATACGAACTGATTACTTTGTACTTCTTATTCCTTTACGAATCCATCACGTAGAGGATGGACAAAATACACGGAGTGTAGATTTTGTGTCCCTGACTAGTTGTGACTATCCTCCTGTGTTGTGAGTTAAACAAACATGGCAAGATGTTAAGGCGTGAAAATTACTTGTTAAATCTGAAGAAGAATGCGACAGGGCGGAAAATTCATTGGTGACATTACATTGCACGGTGGTCGATTTAATCAGTAAGGAATATCTAGTCCCAAAATGGCTCTTGAAAGGGTAAGCTTTGAACAGCGTGTAAATCTGTCGACGATTAGGACTGAATGACATTATGTGAATTCTGCACAGATTACCGGCGATCGCGCATATGCGCACAGCCTACAACACACCCGGATACATGGGACAATCCAACCAGTTAAGGCATTCACCTTTGTCAAAAGTGTAAAAAAGGCGTTCGCCATCTTCGAAGTAAAAAGATATCAGGTTTCTCATAATCATCCGGATATTGATAAAGCAACCTGGTGTCTCAGCTACCGAAAATTACGCATCTGTAAAAATCACCATGTCGAGAAGAATATAAGCATTATCTGCGGCCCATTTTGAGTCAGAGAAAGTCAAAGTAGATTTAAGGTGGTTTTTATGCACGTTTATCTCCTACAGGTTGCAACATTGTTAAATGACAAACCAAACTTCACTGGTCATCCTCTTTTCTTCCTTATTCTCTCCTTTTTATTTTTGCTGAGTTTATATCTTTCTTTTATAGTTGGCCCATATTACTAGCCAATTGATTGATTTCTCCCGTCGACCTTCCTTAGCATCAGGTTCATGACCGAAAAATAGACCATTACAAATATGATGCGCACAGAGAATGTCATTCTGCTCCTCAAACATACAGTTCTGCATTCTGCATGTTCCCACGTCAGCAAATGACAGTCATTATGCTTCACTTTTTCATCAGTCTGTGGTTTAATTAGCTCTGATGTATGTGCACCGAAGAATGCTTTTAGGAAATGAAAGAAGAGCTTTTCTAATCTTTGCCTACTCAAGTACAATGTTTAATTAGATCCCGAGTTGAAAATGCGTTCAGCAATTACTGCCCTACGGCACTTGAGACGAAATGCTCCCACATAAGGGAGTCCTCTGAGTGGGCTTCGCAATTTGTTGAGCATTTGAAGAGGTGGTAACTCTATCACTGATTGCAACGGTGATCATTCTCAGACCGATCATTGGAAATGGCACCTTTGCACTTGCTTTAGCTTCCATGTTAATGTTTCGTTTTTAATGTTCGCTGCAAAATGTCGAGACTTCCCTGGCTTCCAAACTTACTTACAACTAAAAATACGTCACGATTGCTGCGAGTAGTGACGGTGGGAGAAAACGCAGGTGAGCACCCAAATTTAAAGAAGGGGTTAATGTGCGATTTGGAAAAAAGCATTCGTTTCTTCTACAGAAACGGAAATACAGAATCTAGTTCTTAAAATAAAGAGGAGCGACTATTAAGGCGTACGTGGAGAAACTAAAGCTCAGTAATAGGATCTACCATAAGTCTGCCAGTCTTATGTTCTCTTTATTTTCTAAAGTCACGAAGTCGCTTAGGCATGGAGAAGGAAGAAATATGAATAAGCAAAGTACAGTTATGAAACTGTCATGGTATTGGTGACTGTGAGAAGAAAGTGCGTTAAATGACCAATCACCCAATATGGGTCGACGTGGAAACTTTTTATCACATGTGAATGGACATGTACAAGTCTTTATAGAGAAAACTGGCCTTATTATTGACTGTGCATCATCAGAAGACTACAGCTGCTAGTATGATCGATCAAAGAGGAAGTATGCAAAGTGGTTTGCTCTATTTGGCACTCTCTAGAGGTAAAGAATTTCGAAGAGAAGTGTATTTTCTAAGGACCTACGATCAGCCTACCAATTAGCATCAAACCACTCTGAGGCAATTTCAAGTATGCTTGGGAGACCAGCAAAGTGTATGATTAAAGTTGTCATTGGTCATGGCATCACCATGCAAATGTCAGTTATTGAAATCAAATTTGACCTTGCAACTTCTTTTCACCAACGCTGTGAGCCTTAGTAAGAGATCAAGGTCCATTGACAGGAAGGAAATACATCTTCCCTCCATCATATCAACACTTCTAGCCCCTGTCTTTGCCACAACAAACTACTGCATTAGTTTTTCGCATCCACTTCTAACACTTTGATTTCCATTGCCAGCTTCAAGCTCATTCTGAAGCAGTGCTCACGGACACGCACTCACAAATGCCTCGCATATTAATTCTTATTCTTTTGGCCCATGTTAATTTAGTTTTTTTGATGTATGTTGATAGGATGACCATGTTCTTCACACTACAATATTACTAGACGCTACGCCAAGCTAAGCAATTAGAAAAGGTTTTATTTTTCCATGACAGGGATGGAACGATTTTCGTGCAATCCCTATAGGTGTGGCTACCGGTTATTCTTTTACCTCTAAAGCCACAATAATAGATTTAAACTTCCCCATGTTGTGATAAAGGCTTTTCTTTTTTATAGCTATGCATTAAACTCTGTTTGTTATATCATCTTATGCAGTAATCCGAAGGATGTTTAATATTGTAAAATCGAAAAGTTGCTCATCTGCTCGAATCTTGAATTGTACGACCATGCTCGCTCAGCAATGCTTCTGTAAGTTGATGGGACACCCGTTTCATGAAGCCGGGGTGGAAAATAGAGCAGTAGTACTGTGCTGTCAAAAGAGGACCTGGTTCAGGGCAGGCATACGTGAGTCTCTTTAGACATTCAAAAATAGACTTCTATGGCAGCCATGCAGACCTCTGTTGTTGTCATCCAGCCCACTTCTTTTCCAGCTTTGATAATTCTTTACCGCATTAGCTATTCTAATGCCAAATGCAGCAAGAATCAGTAATTTCTTTAGGGATACATTGGTTGGCATACTCATCTCAACATTGACCGTCAGAGCCTTTGCTCGTGCTTTTACAACACTACAGCCTCCTCTTGTGAAGGCTTTGAAGAGTTCATAGCGATATCCTGTGGTAGGAAGAAATGCTAACCAGTATCAAATCACCTCCACTGACGCATCTTCCATTCCATGCAGTTTCATCCGCTAGAAGACTTTATGCATTATTATGCCAAATGCGTAGACATCACCCAACTTAATTCTAACCAACGCCACCATCTCATCGCGCAGTAGCTCAGGCACTGTCCACAATTTTCTATGGATAAGACGCAATTGCAAGGGGTAATAAATGCAACTATAATTCAGGTTTGATTGAAGGGCAACAGTCTGTTAAGTAGTAGATTCTGATGGCTTAAATATCGGCAACTAATAACGCAATTGTTTGATTCCAGGTAATTGCTGAGGAGGTACTCCATCTCCTTATAATGGCATGTTAAAGACAGTAATTTCACACATTAGAGCAAAGAGCTCCGCTCCAACGTCCTAATTTAGCACCTACTCACTCTAACAAAGCCAGACATGAAAGAGAGAGTTTTATTTAAATAAAGTTCGGTTCATAAGGCGCACAATTGTGGACATCAGTTATGATCCGGTCTTGGGGAAATGCCGGCTTTAATGCCATGCAGCCGGCTGTTGATGGACTCAAGACTCTTCACTCCCAACTTCATCTCGCTTTTATCAAGGTTGTGTCCTCTTCTGCTCACTGTTATCCAAGTTTACTAATAAACCAATTGCTTACTTTACTTATAATTGATCCTACTAGCATGAAATTGTAAAGACAAGTTCCCAAAAAGGCTAACGTTTCGCTAGATAGATGCTTGTAAGTTATTTGGTATCTTTGCCTTGCCCATAAGCTAAGAACTTAAGTAAATCTCTTTGCCATACAAATTTTAAACACCTTTAAAGTAAATGTTAAAAAATACTGGGAATAATGAGATAGCTATTTCGGCTCCGCCGTAATTTTAGTTGGTTTCGGAAAACAGGAGAGTGCATATTTTGCCAAGCGATTCGAGATTGAGTTTCTGGAGGGAGGGCTAATAACTTTACTGCTGGTCTTAATTTACATTGTAACTTGCAAGCTAATCAACCATGCTGGTGCCATATTTCTGACGCATTTATAGGTTCATGAATATAAGATAAAATCATTGGTTTTCAACTAAACCTGACACTTTCCTAGCTTTGGGCTAAGTTGTTCACTGCGCTCTCAATAATCGGATGTGAGGAGGCACTTTGCTGAGGCTACTCGTTTTCCCAGGCATAATCATTGCGCGCTCATTAATATAATCGGTTCTTGCAAATGCCGGTGATGCGATAAAATAATGCAGCAAAACAATTTTGCCAATAATCCATAAGTGTGAATGAATTCTCGAACATTACCATAAGACTTACGAATTCCAAATGCTTTAATCATGCTTTCGATTGAAGAATATCGCATTTTGTATAAAACTTTTTATCTATATATCTGCTATATTCTACATACAGCGGCATTCTTCCTTTGTTTGCTAGCCCATATAATAATTTTGGGTTAATAAAGCACCAGCAAAGCAAATTATTGGCCTCACAAGGTAGAATGGTAAATATGTTTGGCTTTTATGATTTTTACGCTTGAGTACTGAATGACTGTGATAATGCCGTGACTCACAAGACAGTCCGCCATTTGTAAAGGCGAATAATGGGTAAGGTTTTGTTTAGTATATAAGCTCCTTCGTGAAAGCATTTGCATGCGATTCGTATGACGGAAGTGTCGCTCCACTGCAACCTGTGTAGCAGATGCCTGCTTTTGTAATTGGGTGCCACGATTAAATGACTTTTTGTGCGTAAGAAATGCTTGACAAATTCATACTTTATACTCACGAAACAAACAAAGCTAACGATCGCAATCGCATGCGTCCGCCATGCAAGTAGATGGTCAACTAAATACCGACCAAGTAGGCTTTTGGTGCAATCGCCGCTTATTAAGATTACTCGGTACGAACCAATTACGCCGGGGCATTTCTGCACGTTCGTTACGGTATTCACTAATATTAGGCCAGTAATTCGATTCATCTGCTTGAAGAAGCTCAATGTTTACTTAATTTGTCGATTTTAGGACCGTTATTGAATTTTAGCATAAGGGTGACACGCAAGTGATGCAAACGTATTTTATGATGCTTTCGGAAAGTTTCAACTGAAGATTATAGAGTTATACACACATTTGCTTAAAGTGTTTGTTCTTTCCGCATGACTTCATTTTATTTGCCTATCATTTCTGCTTAACTATGATTTGGCTTACCTTTTGGTACTTCTAAAGAAAGCGTGAATTCTTCATTTGCATTGCTCAGAGGGAGAAATGAGTGGTCTTATATAGTTTCACGTCCACGTTGAATTTCAAGTGGTAATGCTAAGCCATATACTCACTTTAGCCATTGCATAAATTCATCATGCCAAGAATTTTCCTCTTCTTTAAAGATAAGTGTCTAAAGGTGACCGATGTAACAAAGGAGAGTTATTAGGGGACTGTGGACATACGTTCATGGGATTCCAATTAAACGTGTCAAAAGAGCTAATTTGTCTAAATCAAACGTCTACCCACAGTGCACTGTGCTTTTTAACCATGGCATCTTGGCGGCGCGAAGTCTTAGGACAAGTGGCGTATCTCGCGTTATTTCGGCAGAATTCTTCCTCGACAGCATGGACTGAACTGACCATTGGCACGTACTGGATGCAGTGTGCCGCGTGGTCGATTGTAGCATCTTGTTTGCTGGTTCATAGAATAACATTTATTTTAGTTAAGGTTCGGCAAGTTAACACGTCTGCCTCTGTACGCTTTTTAGAAGAGACTCAAAGACAGCAAACCCTTCAACAAATCCATTTGTAATCACGTACTAAATAAAAGCGGCTGTTAGCTGGCGATTTAAGTGACTTGCGATGCTACTTTGGACGATAACAACAATAATTTATAAGGAAATATATTTCTACACTTTGGCACCTTCACGAATTAAAGGATGAAAACAAAGGCAAGTAATTTGATTAAACTTAAAAACATCCGGCTAGATTTTAACAATTTTAATTGCAAACACGCTTGTGACGAAATAGTTACCTGCTATAATTTACCAGCTTCTTTACTTTGGACTGATGTATGTTATCGAAAATCAACAAGCTTTGTAATGCCTCTCGATCTTATTCCAAGCTAAATCAATGAACATCAATTCGCTATGAAAAGGTCCTAATACTCCGATTGACTATTGAATATGGTTAGAATATTTGCAATGGCCATGTTTACTCTAGGAACCAACATGCCCGATCATTACGACAGCAACAGAACTAGATTTTAGCATCCAAGTCTTAACTTATAGCATTAATAGAGATTTCTTTAGGTTATATAAATGAACTACAATAACCCGACTTTGCTTCCTCACATTTTGCGCAAACAAGAACCATTCCTGAATTACAGCCTGTTATGGAGTTTTTGACCAACATAAGACAACGACCTAATGATATGAAGAGTAGAATGTTGCTTTCCAGTGCATATGCATGCATAGCTGCACACGCATAAGCACACATATTTGTAGACAGCAGAAGCAGTGCTAATGCAAATCAGCAGCAAAAGCGTTGTCAGTGGCCCCGCACATAAATTCGAAAATTGACGCATCTATGACCGGTAGTCGAGTTCTCATCCCTTCTACCAGAAAATTAATTATAAAAAAGCGCTCTTTGAATTCAGTTTTGGCCAAAAGATAATGAGTACTCTGTCGGCTGATTATATTGGTAAGTGAACTTAAGACTTTTAGAATATTTACATTTTACAAAGATATAAAGATGAGAGGCACTTATTAGAATGCTCGTTCCTCTGATACAGTGGTGCAAGTAAAGCCAGCATCTTTTGACCCATTGTGCGTTATTAATAATAGAGAGCATGCAATCGTAAAAAAATGACAGATTCGAGGCGCTGAATTACCTCAACTTGAAATCCAAGTTCACACAGAGTTGTACCTGCATGGTAATCTGCATTACGAATGTCTTTTCAAAGAAAATGTAACAATACTTTAATAAGAACCGTTTTTGTTAGGGCGGCATCACATGAGCAATTTTTAAGCAGACAAATAAATGGATTGATAAAGCAATTGCTTTCTTGAAAGAAAGCAGCAATTTCATTTACAGTGGTGTCGGCGTGAATATTTTAAAGAGGAGCACCGCACAAGCGTTGGAGGGCAGTCAACTTCGTGACTACTTTCTTGCACTACTCTATTTGTTCTTCTGCGGTGGTATGTAATCAGTTCCTATGCACCGGCGCAGCTTAAAGATAATCAATAACGGCGAGCAAGAAAAGCATTGCAATATTTGAAAAAAATTAAAAATAACTTGCCCTTAACAAGATACTTCTGCACCATTACTGCATCCTAGATATGCCGCTATGCATATAGCTCTCTGTTTTGACCTACTCCTTAACGTCCTAAAGAGAAAAACTAGAACGGCAACGCATGCTTTCAATCTGACTGTCCCTACTCCAAATAGCTGCTCTATGTAGGGTTGCATATATATTTGGTGCCTCAGCCCAGACTTCCACTTACGCTCAATAATAGAACCCTGCGATTCCCAAGCCATCACGCTAAAGTTAGAAAGGATGAGTTACAAAACTTAATGGATCTGGTATGGGGACTGATCCAGAAGCTGGCGTTAAGACAAAGTGAATGAAAATGATGAATGGAGGAAAGCAGGTACCCAGGGCGAAGGATTAGGTGGATGGGGCGCAGTGAAGGCGGCGTCGTAGCCTAGGAGGAATAATAAACTGATTTAATTGTAAAGTTGACGCAAGTTTTTGCGCATTGATTTGGCGGAAGGGAGAAATTTCTGTCCCTTTACTTACGCATGACTCTTATTCGACAGCAGTTTGTTTCACGACCTTCCATGTGTTCCATAGCCGTCTAAGAATTCGCAAAGCTACCAAATCTTAAAACCCCTAAAAGGTAAAGCAAAGGCATCAAATGCTTACCTAATAACACTCACAGTTTCAATGGATAGTTAAGTGCAAAATGTCTAACAATTATATACCATGGCGCCTGTTTGCAGATCCTTGCAAGTTAGTCTGCAAAAAGGCTCCAAAAATTTGTCCAACTGTTGAGAATAGGCTGATCAAATCAAGTGATTTAAACTCGGCTAGAAGATTCCGTACGTAGACAGAAATTCGGTCTAAATAAGCTACTTACAATGGTTGGGTATTTAAGCCTTTGCAGAGGTACTAATTGCTATGCAGTGCGCATGAAAACGACAACCTCAGTGCTCATCGTTCTGCTATCGATGCAGCCTCTACTTCACCTGTTGATGAGGTTATTTCGTTTTGACGTAAATCACCCATTGAAGGAGAGGATTGGCGAATATAAAGGTTGCGAGCTTTGCTTCATTTTGCTACGAATTTGATAGTTTATTAAATTTTGATGGAACTCCCGTTTCCTTGCGAACACCGTCTTTAGGCTTAATTGCGCTTTATATCCAATGCACAAAGGACAAGCACACTTACAGCTGGTTCGCTTGCGTAAAGACACGTGCCTCGAAGACGGTCGAGTTCACTAGTGAATGACTTTTTTTCATTTCCCAATGGAATATTCTGCTAAGCTAGGGTTATTACAATGGGATTCTAACGGTTTACCGAGTTTAAGTTCATTTGTCATAAGTGATAATGGCTAATTCACAGCCTAACCATTGTACACTTGGTTAGTGGGTCCAAGGGCACTTCCCTTTTCGAGTCGTGGATGATATCTTCAATGAGATTAACCGGTCCTATTTTGGGGATTTCCGAATGTGAGCACTTTATGTACAGCATCCTTTTGAAGCTTAAAATTTTATTGGATCGGAAGTAACAACAAAAGACGAAGTGAAATAGTTGATTCTTTAGCTGGCCTGCAATATGCGAGGAACGGCTAGATCGGATGCTAGCAGTAGTCTAGGGGACGTAAATAAGTTCTTAAATCCTCTGCGCAGTATTTTATAAGAGGTTTTATTAAGCACAAATCCTTGAAGCGTTCTGACATCATGAGAATCGAGTATTCTAATTTTAATCGTAATTTTGATTAGGACAATAAGATTTGATTTCCAAAGCCACTAACAATTCTTCAAAAACCTATTAAAAATGCAATTCGGTGTTGAAGTAGTTGTAGCTAGTAAGAAGTTGAGGTACAAATTGTAAGCTTACAGCCATGAAACTCTATTGTTGTCGAATGGATAACGAGTCAAAAAACCAATTGCCGGAACGCATGCAATCAGTGCATAAATTGAACACCTATCGCGACATCCAACATCCATTCTCCCCTCACTTCCCAATTTTTTCCTTCGTCTTCCCATGCCAGACACACATTGCATCACTTCACTCTCCTCTCACACTCTCCTTTCCAATCCTAATTAAATTCCATCCAATTCGTCCTTTCTTTCCTCCATTTTATCCATCCTTCATTTTACCTCGCATGCCTCTATTTTTTCCACCGATCTCTCATTCTCCCACTTCCCCTTCCACCCATTGTTAATCAGTGCATTTCTCCACTTTCTCATCATGTTTCTACCGATACACGCACAACTTCTTTTCTCTTTTACGCTTTCTCTTATTCTCACTGCCTAACGTCACCTCGTTATCTAAACAGCGGCGCTAATCGCAGTGCTATCGCAATGTCAATCCTAGTCTTTTAATAAGCACCAATATTGAAGCAACCATGAGCTTCAAGGCGATAAAAGCGACATTATTACAACCGTCAAGTTCACTACCTCCAACAGCACTGCCACCACTTTTATTAGCATTACGCAATGTGCTTCAGTAGGCTAGCGCATATTGATGGACTGTGGGAGACCTGTGGGTGTGTGGACTACCAATTTGTTATCTCTACAGTTAAAATTGGTTGATGTCATAAAATTGTGTGGCAGGTTAAATGCATGCGTGTTGCATTCTGGGAAAACGACATATAATACTTCCCTCCGTGAGTTCTACTTGTGAGGATGCTCTGTGGATGGAAGTGTGATTGGTTAGGTAAGTGGTGTTCTCATCGTCTTGCGTATGGATCCTGCGGCATGCTTCTTCTATAGGCTATAAATTGTTGAGGTAATATAATCTAGCATAGAAGCAAAATTTAGTTTAACAATCATCCGAATGATGACCTTTAAATTACTTAGAAGAATTTGCTCACGACTCATCAACGATCGTGTCGTGTGCAATTTCTTAGCAACGCTATCTTGTTGATCAAGTAGCAGGATGCTCTTAAATACAAAATGAAATTCTTTTTGACGTCAAAATCAGGCAAGCAGCTGAAACAGTTTTAACAGTTTTTCAGGTGAAGGAAGTTGATGAGAACTAGACAGAAACATCCCATGCGAAGTTTGCCAGATTGCAAAAGCTGCTAACTTTCTCGTCTTGCCTAAAATTGGGTCGATTGTTGCCACCATGTCTACCACAAACACTCCTCCTCCTCATCGTCCACCACCACCAGCTAGGATGTCACTTCATAAGGTATCCACCGCAGCCTCTACCACTGCTACAGGCGTAGAAGTGGCTGGCATTAACGCATTACCGTTGAAAAGAATGGATCAATATGATAAGGTGGTGTGCTGCTTAATTGCAGCAAATTATGGCGATGAGGAGAGAAAGCAGGTAAAGGGGGAGGAGTAGTAGTCGTTGATTCGGTAACAATACCATGCCTGTCTAACAACGGATAGCAGCAAGATGGATAACGTACTGACCACTTTTATGCTAGAGGGCAAGACACAGTGAAACGGACTAAAAGTGGGAGTGGAATGTTATTATACGTAGTGAGAGACTCGAATCCTCGATGTCCACGTTATTAGGACGACGACCTAACCTCCTGACCTGCCTCACGATAACCAATTCTCCACTGCCAACTCTTCTCTACCCCTTTGCCTTTGCACTCACTCCCCTATATTCACTTCCCATGTGCTCCTTACCCTTCTCTACTTCCCTCACCAACTCTTCTTGCTAACCTCTATTCGTTGAACAGATGCTATGCTTCGCTGCTAAGACACACGGAGGGACACATGCGATAGTTAAAGCGTAACTTGTGGAGTCATGCATTGTTCCGGTTGACAGGGAAGCACTAGGAGACAAATGTTTAGCAGTGTCCGTAGCTTAGACGTCGTCTGGGTCGATGGGTGGGTGAGTAGCATAATGCTATCTTGTATTTCCGAAGGCTGACTCCTAGAATCTCCAGTTGAAACAGTCTAAGCTGTATATTCGAGGTTCTGAAACATTTCTCGCCATAATAATGTAGGGATGATACTGATGAAAACAAAATATTTTCAGTGGATGGCTGCTAGTAAAACTAACGCTATCTACAAAGTTCATCCTTTTTTGATCCTTTTATGCTTCACATTCACTTTGGTGAGTGCTGCTCAGAGCATTGGGTGCCTTTCCTAATTTTGGCTTTCGCATAGCGAATCCTTTCTCTTCCTTCCAGTAAGTCGGATTTGGGTGAAGACGACCACTTCAACGTGGTCAGCGACCTCGTGCCACATGTGTCTACCGAGAGCATGCAAGGATTAATGGGTACTTATTTGTGCAATCTCGAACCTGTCAAGATGCGCGGTATCGAGTCGCAGGGTATGTTGATGTGTGCCGCTGATGCTAATGATAGATTTGAACCTCTAGTTACTGAGAGCTTGACAAAACTGACGCCGCGCGGCAGCATCTACCTACACGGTTATCGTGGTGGGCTAGTATCCACATTCTATTATAGAGCCTTAGGCTTTGAAGGCATGCGACTTAGGTGCTTTCGTTATGCCTCTGACGAAATAGAAAACTTTGTCGAAGACTATTTGAATTAAGCCAAAGTTCTAATAGCATTCCTACCTTAATACTGCACTAGTACTCCTTTTTAATTAAAGGTATAGGTTTCCAAGAAGTCTTAAAGCAATGTGAGACTATGAAAGGGTGTTCAGAATGCTCATCGTCTAGTAGACATGTCATAATGAGTCCACTGATGATCTTTAGAGCTGATTGCGCAGATTCGACCCTATACAGATAACCCAACAAAAGTTCTTGGTACTGAATGAAAGACAAGTGGTTTGGAAAATGTTCTTATTCGCGATTGTCCGTAAGAGATGTGGCAGTAAATAGAAATATCAAGGAATAATATTGATGCGAACACGAAATAAGCTCGAGCAGGCAAATGGGTAAATTTGGCTAAAAATTTTTTTTGGTACGTGTTTTAAGGAGCGCCTTATAACTTTGAATGACACATCGTTCCTTATCTGCTGCGTCTCATGGCTATTTGATCTCTTTCAGTTAGAGGGATTGAGAGATCCCAATTTCTATCAAAGCCACGACTTCATTCATAAGTGCCGCAATCGCTAGAAAGGCCTAATATGCAATTTGACTTATCCCAAATACCAAATTCTGGTGGACTCAGTTGAATTGGAGGTCGAAGCACTTTTTGTCTTTGCATTTTAAGGGATCGCTACCCCGAACCGTTGTTGATAGTGGTACAGGTGACCACAGGCGCTAAAGCAGTTTCTTACAGTTTGAAACACTCAATAACACTAATTTTGGATGAGTTCATATCAAATGGCTTGCTCTGACCAAGAACACTAACTAGAAATTCCTCCTAGGGCTAGTGCTACCCTGTTTCGCGAAGGCAAACTATCTTGCAGATCAAAGCTTGCTTAACTCTGCTTACCTTTATTTTCAAAAATTCATGGCCTTTCATTCTGATGCTAGAAGAACCACAGCAAAATCTTTTGCAGCTTATATCCTTGATAAAGCTTTTACAGGCCTTTATTTCAACAACGATGGACTTCCAAGTAAGTTACCAAGTCTAGCGATTAAAAAATATGACCCCGTTGCTCTGTCGGAATGCCAAATTACTATTTGGCAAATGAGCATCAAGACGGGGTTTCTTTAAATTGATTTTGGAAAACCTTCGTTTTATGAGGCACATTATGATCCCCAATCCTATCCCTCCTTTAAAGCTCACCTATTCTTATTGCAGTAAAGGTCAATTTACTATCCAGACCAACTCGGCAGGGCGCGGGCAGTTCTACGAAAAGAAAACGCAAACATATGCGTTGAGGTGAATATAATAGCAAAGCATATGCGGCTCATTGTGTCACAAGTCTCCGTGACTCCTTGAATACCGACTAGCGTTATGCTCGTGCCCATCACAGGCGTTGTCCCTATTCACCTCCAAGTGGGAGATACTGCCCACAGAATCCCATCCCTTCCTCATGTCACTCCTCAGGTTAACTTCACGTCATAGTGAGCTGCATCTCATTGTCAAGGTGTACTTTTAAACATTTGCATTCACTAATTACAGCTGATAAGTTTTGCATGTTGATTTCAATGTTAAAGGCAAGGTCTAGGGTGGATATGGTTTGCACTTCTGGCTGCGCATCGACTTTTGTGTCCGCCATCAATTTCGCGCTTTTTAGCATGCGTTGGGTTGAAAACAGCATAGACCTGGTGTCCATCTTCATTGTTTTCCTATAAAAACAGCGAAAGCAATCTAATCGCAATTAGTTGTAATTCAAGCAACTAGTTCCTTCACCTTTTCATTGCCAAAAAGCAGCAGCAGATGCTAGGCTTAATCCATATTTTGCCTAAAATGACGATCATCTAAGTGATTTCCTTAAAAAACCAAACTGGGTTTCGTCAAATTAACACAAGCACAGAGATGTATTTGCAAGGAAGCAACTGGATCTAATCATGATTGAGCAGCTTACAATAAACTCTACCATAATTAATAATGACAAAAATCGTGTCTTTCTGCAAGACCTACCAAATCTGTGCGTGTCATTAGGCGCAATCACGAAATTTGCTAACTCGACTTAGGTCCGACCCCCCTAACCTGAGAAGGACAGTCCAAAAATCACTGCAGGCATGATTATTACCTAGCGTGATGTAATACCGCATCGTCGGATAAAGACGCAGCTGGTCGTCAGTAATCATTATCATCGAAACCATTCAGGCAGTGAATATTTGTCATGAGACGTCCAGATGCGACTCTAGCTAAACTCGAACAACCACCGATTTTTATGTTGAGAATGCCAAGCAAATAGCCATCATTTCTGACTATAAGGCTCATCTCATTGTTATCAACGAAATAATCCAGTTAAACTTAATTGATTTATCAAATGGTGGAGGGTTGATTAGGATGCAACACTAGTCATGCTGGTCAGAAAGATGACCACAGCTTATAAAGCCAACGTTATATGGCCAAATTAATGCCGGCCAAGTGTGGTTGTTGAACTAACCCTTGTAAAGTTTCAGATGCCTCTGAATCTCCAAAGGAAATTACGGGGTTGGCCACCAACGATGGCCACATAGCGCGACGCCCGACTTTTAAACACCTTCATAGAGAGCTGACACAGGCTATTCAGAGGTGTCACGCAAGTACCGTGAGTAAAAAATGCTTTCAGTGTGTTGCAGCTAGGCTTAACTTGTACCGCAATTCACCTCAAATATCAGATGTCCTTGCATTGTGGTGCCGAAAGAGCAGCACTTCCAAATGCTGTTGATGTTGACACAGGCGGCCACCAAAAATTAAGTTTTGGCGAAACTTGTAGTTCCAAACTATTTAACGCCACCGGTCTTGGGTGAGAGTTTCTATGAAATGAGTCGCGTCCTTTGAAATATTAACTGCATATTTCCATTAGGCTGAAAGGGCATTTCAGTTCATTTTGGCACATTGTGTTTTATTTATGACTGGACAGCATTTCATAACGAGTTCATTAAAGTCTAATCGCATATGAGAAGTGACGTTTGCCCTTCATCTAGGTTGATTGCATAACAGCAATCTCAATTCAGCGCTATTTGAACATCTATACGGATCCAATTCGGATGGGAAATGGAAGAGGAAGTATTGCATACATTTATCTAGTTTTCACAGCGTCGTATGCTATTGTGATCATCGCGTCGTAGCTAGAATTTCTGTGTAGTTAAGCGTGTGAACTGGGTTACTGGTAAACTTATGATTTCAAGCAAAATCTTATCAAAGTATGCGCATTGAATCAGCCAGCAACTGACTTTAACAAGTCTCGCCAACTGGCTTTTTACAGTGCTTCATCAGTAGAGATAATTTGTGTGAAATTATGGGTCTATTTTCCGTGGTTGTATTCTCCTTGAGAGAAATGCCATTAAGCGGTACCTTGCTCATCTTGTCAAAAAAGGGAAATCGATTCCAAATAAGTGCTTGTGCATGTCACAGAATAAATCCCGCTCTTTGAATTTTCCAAATAAAGGATCTAGACTTATCGTTCTCGTATAGTCGACACTTGAATGCGCTTAACTTAAGGCAAAAATGCTAATTGTTATCTTTAATGCCAATCAATTACTCGAGCAACACGCATATACTTGTACCATAAATCGGATGAACAAATTTCTAGAGTAACTTGCATGGAAGGTATCACCACACAGATCCTGCCAGGCGTATTTTGATCTCGGCTCGAAGATAGCATCCTTACATTAAACCCAAAGTTATGTTGGATGCTTCAAGCTAGACATGAAAATGCCGTAGTTTCAAGTAATTTTACGTTTGACGTCCTCCGAGACTAGTTTAGATGGCAGAATGTATGCATAGATGGAAGTACCTTTGCCTTTTTTGCAAGATAAATACCGAGATGCTTTCAATAAAATCGTGTGAAGGGAATTTTTAGTGCGGTTAAATTCCAAAAGTGTGTTCCTGTAATCTGCATCAGAATTTCCTTGCTAAAATAAGGCGTTTATTACCAACCGTGATCACTTACTTATTCATCTTCCATATTCCTCAGGAATGTAGTGAAAAGAATTTACAAGATCTGTTCTCGCCAGTTGGGTGCGTATTGAGCGTAAAGATATTTCGGACAGAACGGCAGGCCAAAGCAAAGGCTTTGGTAAGTATACAAGTTTGGTTAACTGCGCTTTAAATTGCCGCGATCTCTGTTAACCGCGGTGTGCCCATCCACAGGTTTTGTCAGCTACGATAATACAGTGAGTGCGCAGAACGCGATACGCGCAATGGATAGATATGCTTTGGGAAGGAAAAGATTAAGAGTCCAGTTGAAGCGCCCCGAAGGTGGATCTTTTATAAGCCACGGGCCATAACGACCGTTATAACTCTTACTAGTGTAATTTCAAATGCACCTTTTCCTTTTTAGCAGACAATCACGAATAAGGTTCCTCGACTGTTGACGATTTTATAGCGGACTACGGTATTCTATTAGATTCTAAATAGATGAGTAAGCTATTGCATTGTTAACATTCTGATCTATGACGTTCAGTTTCGAAAAGAGTTACACAGGCTGTTAATAATCTATCATGGTGTTTCGGATGTCACCACTCAATGGTTGCCCGGGCGTCACCTAGTGCGGTGTATATTACCTCTTGCCAGTGTTGATTTCACCATTTTCCATGCGCTCGTTGGATTGCAGAACTATCAGTTATAGGACTCTTGGGTAACTACTTTGATGGTTTCTCCCATTTTCATGTAAAAACGCAGCTTTTGCATTAAGAGTTATGCCCTGCGTGGATTTTAAACATAACTTTACGCATATTTAGTTTAATGCAGCGTTCTACCTAGTCAAAAGCATCAGCACTTTTTCTCCCTTACTTCCAAATGCGCTAATTTGCACAAACGTCTTTATATGGGCACACGTTGCACGGCACCGTTTTTAATTTTTCCGCGCCTTATAATGAAATCCTTTTTTTGTTTCAGATGACCAGTTCCTTTATATCAATTGTCATGCCTATGTGAGATCCACTATATTCCTTCAATAAATATTTTGCCTTGATAATCTTTAATTTTTGGAATAAGGCTTCGAGAAGACGTGCCTTTTCATAGCATGTTTATTAATTTTGAATGTAAGGTGCGACTTATAACGGGACGCATGCGAGCCAAGAAGGAAGGTTTCAATCTTCACACTTGCTCTGTAACTCTTACATGAATAGAATTACGAGTTAAGGTTTAATTATTAGGATAAAAGTAGGATCTTCTTTGTTATAAAGATTAAACGGCATTTCCGTACGAGTGTCTGCATACGCTGCGGCATGTTCGACCGATCGACAAAGGCAGGTTGGCTGATTAAACAGAAGAATTTTTCGCCTACTTGCGTTCGCTCGTATTCCTGGAGGATTTGCCTGCGCCGTGATGCTTAATTGCAGATAAACATTTCCGTTCGCGTAAGTGACTTTACTCGTGCATTCGTAAAGAGGCAAAGCTGGTACATGCTTTCGCTCCTCCTCATTCTCTCCATTACCATTCGCTTCATCAAGATTGTGTAGAGAAGTAGACGATGCTGGTTTTATGCTGTTGTCATGCGTTCCAATGCTGCTTTTGCACGGTGCATAAGGCACGGTAATCCAGGTGTCACAAAGCAGATAGCGACAGCAAGAGAGGTGGTCGGAGAGTTGCATGTCGAGTGAGCCAGACCGCAGTAATGGAAGATAAAGATGGAGTTAGGATAATATGGCAGTGCAAGGTGTCACAAGCGGGTTATAAAGCTGTGAAACCGATTCAGGTTATGGGCACAGGCTTTGGCTGAAAGAATGCGTAGATAGACCTGTCGCGAGGTTCTCGTCACTGCATCCATTTTTGCTCTGTGATATTGCTGACGAGTTGAATTGCGTTTCGCTCTTTTTGCGAATCGTCACATTGACCTCCTGGTCAAGACATCACACATTCTTGACCGAATTTCCCATCATGTTATTATTGCTGGTTAAACTGCAGCATTGTGCTGCGGACACTTGTAATTGCGCTTAGAAGTAAGACCAGCAGTAGTTCAGTTGTTCGTTGCCCCACTTCAAACAGATAATTTGGAAAATAAATCAAATTGAAGGCATAGCTTTCTGGTCCAGTTTTCCTTATGGGACGTTGTAGGTCATGCTTGCATGGAAAGACGCATGTGCAGACACATAGCCAGAATGCTGCGTTAAGAACAATTTATTTTACGCTAGATAATCCGAAAAAAAGCAACGCATTGCAATGCTCTCCTTGTATGTTGCTGCCTACCTTCTCCTTACACATCCCAATAAGGGTCGATAAGTGGAGCTGAGCATATACCTAGGAGTAATGCACACTAAAGGTGTTGTTGTATACGTGTCTTGGGATAAATTGTGCGTTGCTATGGAAACAGAATAAGGACGGAACATAAGGAAGCAGTCGAGATAGTCTGTGGCTACTCTCTAAGGCTTGTGCTATGCTCTTCTTCAGAATAGTAACGCAGACACCGCTGGAAATAAACTTGACATTAGGCCACAGTGTCTCCGCAGCTAAGTGCACAAATAACACGATCGAAACAATTGTACATCCTAGTTTTGTGATTAAACGACTCTTATTCACTCTTGTGGTCCCACCTTCTCCCACACATCGATAGCCCTTATTACAGCGCCTGACTAACATGGACCATGGACCTTATCAGCATGTGCATGAGCCAGTTACATGAAATCCGTAAAAGCACATTTCTTTAACTTCATGGCACGATGATACATTGTATGCGCACACAGGGCACATGATTCGATTTAGCGCGTTCACATTTAACCTCCCCTTTTCTGGCCCTTATACTCTTTGAGAAAACAGGTTATTTCGGTTTAGATATGCTTACCAATCCTAGCTACCACAAACCAACGATCGAGTAGTCGAGATACTTTTTTGTATTTCGATAGTTCCGCATAGAGCCAATGCAAAAGGGTACAAGAAAGGATAATGGGGAAATCTAGCAGCATGGGCAAAGTTGCCAATGAAAATTCATGTTAAATAAGAAAGTAGTCCTTAAATATTCCCTGCATTACGATCAGTAAAAAAGCTGCTACATTATAAAATGAAATAAATGTTGCCGATCGATCACATGCTATTTTTTGAAAAGCACTAATAAAAGAAGGAAAACATAAAAACGGCAGAATTGCTGGCACGCTTTATTCCTTTGTTCTCTTTACTCCCCACCCAACATTACCCTTCTCCTCGTCCTCGTTCTCCTCATTCTTACGCCTTCCCTTAAAAGCACTTTAAGTAATCCGGAAACCCAATAAATAAGTCTTGTAGTTTCAGTCTATCAAGATGCCAGTGATAAATATAATTAACACACACGAACATCGATGATAGTTTTTACTTTATGTTGTACAATTTAAAATAAAGTCTTAAGGATCCTCAATTTAATTTCTACTGACATTAAATGAGGCAAGGGGAAGGGCCACGTGGTATTAATGACTTACAATAACTGGATGGTACTCATCGAATGATCAGTTTCGGATTTGCATTTGACCATCTCTTTTATTTTGGCAAGGCCAGATAAAACATAAATATACATAATTCGCCTAATTTGACGGCCTTTTGCACGGGTCTTTAACGTTTGCAGTAATGCAGGCATCATTCCATCCTGTACAAATGAGCTCTTCATGACCTAACTCCACACTCCTATGCATTAATACGCATACTTCCCCATAAAGACATGCTTTCAATCATGTATGCGTTCACATACAGAGCATACAAGGTGTTGTTGCATAGAAAAGTTGATCTCAAAAGTCTAATGTGCTTACAGTGGTGCACACGGTCCAGGTGTGCAAAATATAAGATAAAGTTTCTGAATTGCACTGGGCGCAGTCCACAGATGCAGGCATCCATTTAGGTCATGAAAGGAGCAAGTTGTACGAATATCTGTGACGGAGTATGCAGCGAATGTGATTAACAAGCGGGTAGACCTCCTGGATCAACCCTCAACCAGACGTTCGAGCATATCGTACGGCAGTGAAGATGGTACGCAGCCATTGTCGTGGTGGTCTTTGAAGCCTTTGTGTAACCTGGAAGCCAAGTGAAAGATAGTTGCTCCTTCTTCTCACTTAAAGGGTAGTAGTTTTGCATTTCTTCCATTTACAGCCTTTAAAAATTGTTGCACTAGCCTTCAATTAGCATTTAAATTGCAACTAATTCCTTGGGTGCACGCAAACACCAACTTCATTGCCTTGATGTTGTTTGTTGTTTGACCTAAAGCTCCCTATTTCCATCTTTGCATTGCTTTGCCATGGTTGTATCTTTTTGAGCTTATTTTTTCCACAATTCACTAGCTACCTAAGCGGTGGCTCTCGATTGTCGCTGTTTTATGGCAGCTATTTTACTGATCCTAGCAACAAAGGATTTAGAAGACTGGTTTCTAAAAAGGACCGATTTTCTACCATTTAACTAGTTGGTCTGCATTTGACATATATTTGCTTCGGCTAAAGCTAAATGTTTTGTCAAATCTCTTTGTAATCATGATTCTTTAAAAACGCTTATGGTAGCAGTATTCATCGATGCCAGATAAGCTAGGAAGTCTCCTTAGATTTTCAAAATTTAGGTTGGTCTTAGCAAGCAGAAAGATACTCACCGCTCGCTGTTTGACTGCACACGCGATGAAGTAAGTTCTCATAAATGCGCATTTCACCAGGCAAAAGTCCTAGCGAAAATAAACTCTCGGAGTAAAATTCAAAATTGGATTTCTAAGGGAATAGATGATCACTTGACTGTTGGTCTTGTATCACAAATCAACTTTCAAGCCAATCAACAATATCAGTGCCACAACTTGGATGCGTTTATTAGGTTGCTGGGTTTAAGTCTACCTTGCTAGTTTCCGATAACTAGCGTTGTCACCTTACTGCCTCTAAGCGGTAACAGTGGGAGTTAACTTCGTTTACTGCGTTCTTAATGCTTGAACATGAAGATGTCATTCGCTGAGGCAGCTCTTTTACCCAGGCATGGAAATGGGCTCCACTGGCAAAACTGCTTATCTTCAAATTTAGCGCACATCTTAGTGAGGACGTGCCACATATGGGAAGAAGAAAGAGGGACCATACCTCGGGGACCATCTAAAGTCAAAAATGAGTTGATAGCCCGAGTATATAGTTGTAGTCTTGTGCATACATCTTCCGATATTTTTGTAAGGCTGTAATTACAGTGGAGGAGCATACTTATTCATTCTCTTTTAGGAAAACGTGTTTGTCACTTCGTGAACTGATTGAACCTACCTATACCAAGCAGCGCGACATCGTCGTCATTCTGCAGGGGGAACGGACCATGCCCTAACGGGGTCGAGTTCTTTCAAAGGTGATGGTGTGCGTGCGCCGTCTACATGCTGGCCATGGAGGGGATATTGCCTACCTTTCCACCGAATGGGACCTCGTAATAGACATCGAAGCGTAGCACTGGGAGGATACAGAGCCTTTTGCTATGGTCGAGTCCTTCATCAGTGCCATTCATAATTATGATTGGGGCAATCTAGTAGCAGAATTTTAGAGTTATAAGTGCAGCCACTGCTTCCGAGGCTGAAAGAGGCTTCGCGTTTTCAGACGCCACCCATAAGTCGCCACCCCTGGACAAGATGGTAGCTGCACCAGTCATGCCAGTTTCCGTTATTTCCACGACCTCGACTCCTTGCTTACCTTTAAACGTCTACATTGCAGTTTCTGCTTTTATGATCAGAACTAGATTTTGTTGTTACGAACGGCGTGTATTTTTTTGTCAACGGATCATCGTTAGCATTTGAAGCCGTTCCCTCTCCCACGTCTGTTCTGCGACAGCACAAGTTGTCCAACTTCTCTTCTAATTTTCTGCTTTCCATCTAAGAAGAGTTTACTCACATCAACTGGTGCGGTGTTTATGTGACCATAAGAGCATGATCATATAAAATCAATGGTGAGTTGCTAAATTGCACAGGAATTTCAGCATGACGTGGTAGAAAAGCATAATTCCAAACTCACCATCGATCGAGAGCTATTATACTCGTCCGATCTGACGATCCCGTGGTGAAATGGATAAGGACGATGACAAGCAGGAGGAGCGGGTCATCAGGAGACCAAAGAATCGCAATGCTGGAGATGAGAAGAAGTGAGCGATGATGGCCTTCGCAGAGGGCTACTTATGAGCTACTCAAGTAGCATAGCAATTCCTCTAACCCAATTCACACCCAACTGTGTCCGATGCCGATTCGCACCGTAATTTTTAGTGACTAGCTTTAAAACCACCTGCGTCTGCACGCAAAAGTATCCATCATGCTCAAGCGCAAAACCACTCAAACCACTCATGTTCCTTAATCAGTGGCAGCAGTGTACCAGAATTCACCCAGTGGTATTCATTTTTTGCCGTCACTGAGTGAACAGTAGTGCTAACGCACCGGATGAGCAATTTAAGAACCAAGACATACTGGACTAGAGTTTTCCTTAGATTACCATACTATTGTCTTTTAGGCAAGCAAGAAGATAGTGCTTTACCGCCTGGTTGAACTCTTGGTGAAACAAGCTAGGTTTTCTACCCTATTAAAGAGCCTTAGGTGTTGTAATTGATCGGATAATCTCAACCTCTTCTTGGCCCCTCATTTTTTGTAGATTGTGTTCTCCCTCGTTAACGCGGCACCATTCTACTACTTTGTAGTTGTCCTCGTTCTCTTTGTAGCAGCAAACAAGCCTGATACCTTTGCGTAACTACTAGATCTAAATTTACACGAGGAGGCCAGCTAGTGGGGGTGATCCAACCGATGGCCATTGACACTATAGAGCCTGTCAGGTCGACGTAACGGCTTGGTGGTTGCCTACAGAGTAGTAATAAGAAATGCTTGTAAAAACGCAAACCGCTCACGGACTGCAAAAATCCTTACTCAAAAAAGAAGTATGAAGTGTCATCAAAACGAATTTGGCCTAAGAATAGCACCTAAATGATAATAAGATGAGTAGAAAAGCTTAGGTAGGCTTGCAGGAGAGCGTGTTACAAACCATTCACCAAGTAAAAGGGAGTAGCGTCATGCTTCATGCTTTAGGCATTTAAAAGGACTTTGGTGCATGTTAGGAGCCCCACGTTTGGCAGGATAGCTTGATTAATGTGGTAAGCTCTGGGCAACTACGCTGGTGGTGCGTAGCAGGTCTGTTCCATCCAATCCCATTTAAAGCATGCGGCAGGGGTCAAGTGTGGCACTGCGTGGGACGCCTTAAAAGAAGGCAATTAAGAAAGTCGAAATATCCGCCAATATAAGACTTGCTGTGGCACCTAAGTCCTACAAGCGGGTTGGCATTTTTCGCTCGAAAATCACTTTTTGTACAAAGATGATGGATATCGAACGAATTGAATAGATTTGGGGTGTACCGATATCCAGAAAGCTAGTAAATTAATGCAGCCTTACTTGAGCGCATTTGGAGCCACATCCTCTCCCAGCTGTTTAATAAACATCGGTATGCAGTTCATATTTCAACAGGAGTTTAAGAACGAATAAGGATGATCTACACAGCAGCCATTGCTAAAGATATCAAAAGCGATTTCGATGATCGCAGCACAGTGTACACACGTAGTAATGCTTAAAAGCGCCGGGATGGAATTGGTCCTAGAGGTTGGAAAAGTGCTGTTTAAAGTGTGGCCAGGCGTAGATTTTGAAGGTTCGTGGTGTAATTCCGTGAAAGCAGTACTGCTTGGTCGTTGCATTGTAGAGTGGTGTAAGCGCTTTAATAAAGGATCTCAGGGCAATGCCCCTAAAAATTTCATTCAGGGTGATAAACCACATGGCAAGGAAGAATTGACCAGTGCTGCCTCACACCATCGTTTGAATTCAATGAAACCGACCGCTGTCGATCCAAGCTATGTCAGCGCCTGACCCTATTCTTAGTGCCTCTTTTTCGTGCAAATGAGCCACACGTATTCGCTCACTCGTGTGCTGCGATAGCACTCAGGCTGCGTGGCGACCAAGCGCATTCGCAGAGACTTCTTCTCAGACGCAATATTCCGTTTTGTTACCTAATACAAAACACATCTCACTCTGTTCGGACGCATCTCATTATATTGGGGATGTTTAGTCTTTCAACATTAAAACTTAATTGCGAATTATGATAACTGGGTTAAATTGTTCATGGCATGCTTACGACGTAGCCTGACCTGAGGAATTGTTAGCTGTCTGTCAACATCTGTGATTTCCACCGTTTGGGCGACTACACACCGCTTTACCACATTCGGATTTGAGGAAAAATGCGCGACAAGACGTACATTGGCTGGGTGATGCGTTTAAGCTTTTATAAGCGTTTTAAAGGCCTGTCTATTGAGAGCGAAAAAAGTACTTGGAGCATAATTCCCTCCCGGCACCACCTGGTTGAAGTCGTCACGCATACGAGTCAGTGGTGAATGAAGTGTAAAGTCCTATGCCGCAATTTAATACGCGTGGTGCACGTAGTCATTATAGGCTTACAATTGGGATTGTGGACTCTCCTAAATGTCTATCAGACAATCGATTTATCCTGACAAGATGATTTGGCATTGTAGGAATACTAATTTTGTTAATATTAAGACATCACCACTGATTTGATGCAAAGGAAAGCTAAACGTTGGATGCCAAATACGTTCCAACTCAAACGCAGCTAGTTTTAAAAGTTTGCCGAACTCTAACCACAAATAGAGTAAGATCTGCTGCTTAGTCGATGTGGAATATCCAAGTTTCGAGAATATGGTAGCAGTAAAGTCGAGGATCACTTGCAAGTGACTCGTTATTGTTCCAATCCTTAGTGTCTCTAAATCTTAAAAGTGGTGGATTTTAGTAAATCCGCCCATGTGTTATTGCATTTGAAGTAGCAGTCATAATTTACAAACCCATATCACCCAATCCGAATCTAGACAATTCCTAAGTGGTATCAACCTAAGCTTTGAACAAATGGAATTCTTAGTAGTATCACCCATTTCATCCCATCCCACGCTTTGCGGATTTCTAAATGATCGTTGGTAATCATTTGTTCATAAAGGGGAAAATATAGACCTTGCAAACTATGCATGTATTATTTCAGAGGATTGCTACAAAGTGAGTGTGTTTAAAATAATGAATTTAATAAATATGACACGAAGTCTTGTAGACCATCGACGCGTACATTGGGAAGAGAAGTGGCTGAGTTGACAGTATCGACGTCGTATGCCTTGTTGACAGTGGAGTACTGTGTAATTTGCAGTCTAGAGGAGATTTCACAACAGTAATGCCTCTCAAGTGCGCCCAAGTTATAAGACTCTGCTGGACAAACTAGCGATTTAGTGTGGACATCCTCACTGCTTTCAGCCTCGGCAGGGATTCGTCCATCCATAATGGCACCCGCTTTCAAAGGCAATAAAGGTAATGGAAGGCACAAAGGCAACGAAACCAGAGACCGCTGGGACTAGGGTTTAAGACAAACGATATAATTATGGGTGGATTTCAATGCCGGAGTGCCTGATCTCATATAAATGGTCTCGAACGGATGCACGCTGCAATACCTGGCGTTTCCACCTCTCCTGACTCCATCGCGATCCCACCACACCCATCCGCCATCAATCCAATAAACTTATCTCGTTTTTATTTACTTACAGTTATCGTAATTAATGCGTCTGTGGCACGATCGATCGACCATACCTATCAAATGACACGTGTCACAGACTTGTGAAGCAATGGAGCAATCGCCCATTTCAAGTAACAACAACCACTACTTTCTTTAATAAATCAATTTTTTTTGTCAGAAGGAGAAGCCGCTGCCTTGATTTTATTAATGAACTTTGCGGTTTAGAAGCTAATATTTTTGCAAATGCTGACCTGCCTTCCCAGCGTGCAGCCGGGACTTACACACATTCTTCCAAACTGATCTGAGTAGCAGCTGGAACTCTGTGTTGGTCGTTGGGCTTTGGTGATTGGCTGGTTGTGAGAAGTGATTCGAACTGGTTGCCGATCACTTGTCGCGTAAAAGAGAGTTCACCTGGATAGTTTTACCAGATTTTGCGTGGTAATGTCTCAGGTTGGTTTGATTAAATCTGCGTCGGTTCAATGACTTTACTAAATCCCTTTAGCACTTGTGTTCCCCTCAGAAGTAGCTAAAATTTTTCATTGGGAGTTCTGTTTTAGGAGGAATCAACAAGTGAAGGACTAGATCAAATCCTTCCCATCCAAACTCTTAGTCTCCACCACAGTGTTAAGGACATGAAATGGGTGGACGTACATCTCTGCTGGGTGCTTTTCTTTGTGAACGCGAAGCACTCTCATTGCTTAGATCGTGCGAGACAGCATTACGATACCGTAGAGGAGTTCTTTCATGGCCTCCCATCGGAAGAATTTCCTGCTGAGGTACAAGGTCCGATTAGCTGCTTGATCACCATGCCATGTCGTTGCAGAAGAATGTCACCGTACGGGATGAAACGCTACAAATGCGACTTGCCAGTACTGCATTCTGCTTCCTCTACTCGTCTTTTTTTTTTGGACGTGTCTACTGATGTTCCGAACTTTCCTAACCAGTGGAATCCATTCCTGAGGACAGCAGGTGGCACCGTACTGGACATGCGTGAATGGTCTGACGAGGGTGAAGAAGGAAGAGAACGGATGCAGATGAGCGACTACGACTGTGTCATTTTATATCTTGACTACCCGGATTTTGAGCACCGGAATTGTGGACACCTAAATGCCGTTGCCGATGTTCTCACGTCAGAGCAAACGCTTGTTGTGACAGGCTCGATGTGGCAAACTTTGGAATTCCTCCCGAACCTGGACTGCATGCGAAAGATGTATGAGGCCCTAGGTGGTTTCTGCTTTGTCCCTTTTTCCAAGTTATTTGAGAATTTTCGCATTTGGTGCAACAGGTGGCAAAACAATTGGACGATCAATTTAGTGGAGATGGTACAGTGGGCCTGTCTCCACGTCATATGGAGAAGGAGGGGAGCTTTACAAGCTCAAGCATGTTTATGATTAGTTGGTCTGTGACATTAATTGTATAGGCACTTAAACGCTTTCAGAATAAATATTAAACAATAATACTTGAAAAGGCTTACACTGTTTTGGTAATGCGGTGTGTGGATTGGGAACAAAATAGAGGAGATTTAAAATTGTCGAGCCGCAGGTAATGGATTAGTTTGGTGCTATTATCCTTGCGAAGACTTTTACGCTGGCTAAAATGGCAGCTTTATTCCTCGGCATCTAACCACTACGTATAGGAATTTAAATTTTTAAGTACTAGTAATTTTGAAATGCAAATTTAATACCGGTCGGTCAGAAAGAATGCTTGATTTTGCGACTAGGTATCTTGACTTAGGCCACTCTCCTGTTGACCCCAAAAACACACAAGTGGTATTTGGCTGTGTGTGCTCAGAGACAAAGAGATGCATCTGTTCTGGCTCCACTTTTGCTGCTAGCCTCCCAACATCGGTTCCGAATTGTAAACCTCCCCTCCACTTTACAAAGGTCGGCATGCATGCTAAGTTCACGTCAAAGACTGGGTTGTGGATGCTAGAATAAGAAGACGTTGATTTTGCATGCCAGTGACCAACTTTACGCGTCTTGTGTGTTGTTCAAATGAGAGAGCATTAACTGGAGGCCATGAATGTTACGAGTTACGATCTGCAGTCGCAATAATAGTCAGATTTCAAATCGAGGTCAAAGCTAACCCCAAATCATGTGAGTGTCATTGAGATGCGAATGGTTCAATTACCATGAGTTTGGTCTATTAATGCTAAACAAGGTGACGCATTCTTATCAGAAACCTGGTAAGCCTGTAAAAGTGGGTTTGTTAGTTTTTGCGTGGGACGTCCAATATTTCTGCATACCCATGTCTCAACTGCCCAAGTAAGTGTTGCATGCTCCATTCACAATTACTTCGGAGTCCATACACCGTCTATCCGCCATGGTATCACATCATCAAGAGAGCATGACCATTGGTGGTTTAAGTGAGAGTTGGGAGCGCGATAGTCAACAACTGCATTGCGCCATCGTATTCCCTAAGTTAAACCACCAGTAAGGCGTGACGCATGCTGGTAGTACCTGATCCATCTGCAGTTGCACTAAATGGCTGGCTAGTCAGGATTAAATTTGCTGTCGGCCAAATTGTTAAATGACTGACCAGCCGAACCATCAACCCGAACAGCTAACCTCCCAACCGACCAGCAACTCGCATGTGTTCATTCATTGGCATTAAGACGATAAAGTCTACGTGGTTTAGTATGGCTGCACAACTCCTATCTTAACCAAGAAAACAACAATGGTCTTAGGTTGCGAATATTGCATTACTGAACCACGTCACGAATGCGTGACACAACTTTAGACCAATGCGCCATATTAGACCTTGATGTACTCATTTATTCCTCACTGGTGGTGAAAAACTCGTCAACGTTTGCTGTTTCTGCAGTCAGTCCTTCATCCAGACAGTTTGATTCTTCTTGCGAATAAGGTGGCTTGCGTTTGGGTGGATCCCAAATGGGTTACTGTGGTATGAGTACTCTATAGAAGGAATCAAGTTATTAACTTCAGTCTCAATTTAGCACCGCTAGCTAACATTGTAAATTGATTGATATTAGGAAGAGTAAAGAGCTGGAACCCGTGTACTTAAGCAGAGTAGCTAGAATTGGACTCACAGGTTCCACGTTTTGGCCAGGGATTTTGCGGGTGACCGATCAAGCAGTCACAAGAGCGAGATGACACCTGGCTTCCCATTGTTATTTTTAAAGGCTCTATCTTTCCTTCCTCTCTTCATCACTTCCCCTTTATTGCCCCTATTCATCGTGCCGCCTTCGTTCTCTCTTCATGCCTTCCCTTCTCTTAATCAACTTCTTTTTTTCCCTTGCATTCAACTACTTATAGCCTACTAGCAGGTGCCTGTCTTGATGGTAACTTGCATGCAATTTGAGTATTTTTTAAAGCAGAGGCCAAAAGAAACGCATGATTTATTGGTGTGAGAGTCTTTGTATAGTCTTTACAGCCACCCTCAGCCTGCGTATGAGATCCGGACAGAACACACTGGGATGAAATGCACTTAAGTTGCCTCTTTCTACTTCCTTCTGTGAACGTGTCTTAACCGGACGCACCTCACTGCTGATGGATCTTGATAGAAAAGAGAAAGGGAATCAAAAACAGAAAGAATTTACAAAAGTCCGGTTTGATCTACTGTCAACATGAGGCAGAATTCAGGCTACCGAGTGGTGGGTTTAGCAAGTTACTGCGGTAAGATGTTATAATCATGACAGACTTAGCAATTTTAGCTGCAAAAATTTCATCAATCCTTTTTTTGGTTATAGTGCAGGCGAAAATTCATTTTGTGCTGGTAGTTTTAGTGGGAATTGAATCTCATTCCTCTGTTGCCTTCATCGCCTCCCAGGCACTGCTTCTTTCGTTGATCGGCATCAGAGGCAAAGATGGATGGCCACTAGCTGAATGGTAATGCTGGTGTACTGTCCTTTGGGTCCACAGGCTTGAGCTTATAGCATTTAGAAACACGTAGCACAGGGATTGGTTCATTTAGCGAATCTTGAAGTACTTGGCAATGGCAGACGTTTTGACTTGCATTTGCTCGATAAATTCATTTTCCTGTCATGTTCATTCAAAGCTATCAATCCCAAACAGCTTTAGATTGTAGGCTTGATGAAGTGCATAAATTCCTTTGCGAGGATGAATGCCTCCCTTCGGCGCGAAACCACGGCTGCGCCTGTGAGGCGAAAGTTTACTGTACTATTAGATCGTGCTAGGCAGCATAACTGGAATGCTGACCATCATTTGAGGAACTCTAGCAAGAAACTAAACAGACCATCCTTGACACAATATTTCCACCTCATGCTAAAATGGAGTAGATTACTGGCACCTAATCCGCCTTGTTTGCATCCGAATCCTGTGCTTCATTCTTATAAATTTTTAAGGACGGTGTGGATCGTAAAGTGGCTAGCAAACGCAATGGTGCACCGTCATTAAAATCTGTTTTGCAGTCAAATCAATTTAGCAGTTTCCGACTCCCCTCCGACCTCTTTTACTTATTTTTCCTGCAAGACCACAAAACCAACATGTCTGGGTAGACAAGCTGATACAGCTGAAGTATCTGGTTGCAAAAAATAAATTAAGCGTAGAATGTTTTATTCTTGAAGCATAAGTCTTGCCCGATCTCATTTCAACTTAATGTCTGGACGCTACTTGACAAAAAACACCTAGCCCTTTGGTTAGGTGGTTTCAATTCTGCATTGCAGAGTGTTCCGAGCATTTTTGTCCTTGTAATCTAATTTGTTTTAAGCTTGGCGTCATCAAATTGTTTTTCTTACTTAGTGATGCATATACGGACGCGCTTTGCATGCGTCCACATCCAAAGTATAGCCAAGAGAGATGCTCGGAGCAGACTGATCATGGATTTCAATTTGCCTTGCAGATCGGTCCTGATGTTTCGCCAAAGAGATGTCGGTAGAGTAGTGTGCTGTTAGAAGCGCGGTGAAGGAAGGCGGCTTGCCTGAGAAGGCGAGTGCTGAGTGGGCCTCCATCATGCTCCTTGCATTGTCGACTGCAGATGGTGATGTTACGGGGAAGTGACTGCGATCTGCATAAGATCTCTCGTACTTCCCTACCGACTGCTTCGAGTTGAGCTTGTGTTTACATGGTCAGGATCCCACTGGCTGCCTAACCTCACGTCCATTATAGCTTGACAGAGGAGACAGGCTAGTTGTGGGCCAAAGTAACCAAAAGACTTTGGAGACGCCAACCTTCAGCAACCAATTGTCCGTTGGGTACCTTTTCGCTGCAAAACAGACCATTGTTTGCATCCATATTGGCTTCTAGGCAATTAATATTATCAGCAAAGTTAAGGTGATGTCAATCCCTTCTAGTATTATTCCTGGTCGGTTTTGCAAGTGTGGCGGCTGTTATCACTTGAAACCGGCGATTACTTCATTGCGTCACATGCATTTGACACGTGTCATTTAAAAGGCGGGGATGATCCGTCATGCTGCCTCGTGCCACAGACACATCAATTAGGAAATATTGAATCGAACAAAGATGAGATAAGTTTAATGGTTTGACGGTAGTTACTTGAATCCAACCTGTGGTGTGGCGGTCGTAGAGCGGTGGCTGGGTGGCACGCCTTCATAGTTGAATGCGAGACCACCTGTTTCTCTGCAGGTTGCATTTCGGGGTTAATGGCACAGCCAGGAGACGAGTACAGTAAACACTCAACGTTAATTTGAGTGATCTCTCAACGTCTCGCTCGCTAGTGTTAGTAAAGCTAAGGGAAAAGTGCGATTCCATCCTTAACAGTATCATTCAAATGTGTAATCAGGTCGTTTATTCATCCCGCATTTGTAAATTGCAACAAACCTATGTTTACAATCAGGTCTCGTTCGTAGCTACGTGACTGGCGTGATCAATATTTAAATTGTAACAGGCTGAATCTTATCCCTTACCTTTACTTTGGTAGTGCGTTCAAATCGGCCTCGACTTTGCAGCCCTAACTGCTTCAATGCTGACACATTATGTCGAATAGATCTTAACCATATCCAGTTCTGCGTGCCCTTCTTTTGACTGGGAGCGTTATTGTCAAGATGCTGAAGCGTTGATGTAGCAAACGCCAGTTATTCGCACTTCTACTAACTAACAAATAAAGTTGGTGAACAAAACCGATAAGAGGATTGTCAAAACAAACCCACATTAATCATGGTTTTGATTCACACATTTAGACGAAATTCCCTTGCCTAGATTTCCCTATCTATGTCAAAGTCTCAGCACATTGAGATACCTAAATGAATTTAGAAGCAATTCGAAGATTATTTAAGCAACTCAGACCTATTTATCGTCCCAAGTCCAAATTCAAGCAGAAGGCAAGTAAATGTGGCAGTCGAGTTTATTTTCTTGCCTTTGAGGAGTTTCCGATGCAAAGATGCTGCAACGAAAGCTGTTCATTCGCCAAGAGGTTGGTTACTGTACCACTACGGGTTACCATGGTCGAGTACTGAAGCACTGGACACTGAGGGACACAGCTGTTGCGCGTCACATTACAGGCCAATTAGAAGTAGCAGTTTTGTCCAGAGCGGTGGGCCGACTAACGTGATTCGCTGCGGAATGATGTTAATACCAGTCGTGTAATTCGGTGGGGGGCCTTCGCCTACATTTGTGAGATGAACTAAAGTTAATGAGCTAATGCGTGCCATTGTGTTTGCTGCTGATTATTAAAATGGACACGAAAGGCAAAACTACTCTTTGCAGGTAAATGAGTGAGGTATTGTAGGTGATAAAGCAGATCTTTGCATACCACGGCGGCTTTAGACATAATGACCCCAAGATTTTTAAAATTTTCTGCTTATCATTGAAACGGCATCATAAATTTAACAATGTGAGGTCATTTGGAATTCGCTGTTAATAAATTTGTTTGCGCTAATACTTATTTCCGCCTACGCATTATCATACCAGTTGTCAGGTGTCATATATGTCCAAGTAATTTCTACGGTCCTACACATTAAAGCGAAATTTAGCTTTCGGAATTAGCGACAAGACCACTACGTAGCGTTTTGTATAGCCAGCGTTGGCGAGTTCGGTGGACGCATAATACTGAAGCGTCTTGTGTCTTTTGTTATTAACTCTGTGCTCCCTTTATGAAGTTTGGCCACTAACCAAAGCATAGAAGTAGAAAAATACCCTGCCTATTTTCTCATAATTGGTAAAAACCTTTCATATTGCTACGTTCATTTCCACCCGCAGTTGAAATAATGCCCGTTTGATAATCGTCAGCCCCTTATTATTACGCATTTCCACCACACTCCTTCATTGCATCTCCATTGGTAATAGTTTACTTGGTGCTATTCGCATAGGGAGACGAATGCAGCTGCTGCGTCACAAATCCCAAAAGGCATTAGCCAAGACTCTTCATGAATTTTAACAGTAATAAATCAGTCGTTTTTGCCTACTTTTGCTATCCTACTTGCCGATACACTGATGTTGCGTCTAGAGTAGATGGTCACTAAACTGTGTAGGTGGTATAAATAATCAGTTACTTAAGACAAATTAAGGCTATCCTTCTTGGCTATAGATTCAAGGCCAACTCTTTTCCTCCATCCCTCTTCTTGGAGTGACTGGTAAGATGCATTGTGACTTTGATAGTTTTGCAACCTCATAACAAATCCCTTCTGCCACCAAGTGATAGGCTTCCTCCAGGGGAGTGTATGGTATGCATTTGAGTGCCTGTCAGATCTATCAGGTGCCTATCATAAGATCCTTGATAGCTGTTGCTCTCAAAATCTTTCCTTACACTGATGATGACATGGTCTTAGCTGCAGCTCTGATAGTAGCATTAAAACAACATTGACGTCTTCCTTTGGCGGCGGCATTGCTGTCGCATCAAAGCTTATTTGGTAGGTAAATACGATAACTTTTACAAAATTTAGGATTAGGTCGTGCGCCAAGGGTCACATGTTAATTTGAAGTGGACTTATTCCAGATTCCTTCCCTCCGGCTACCATTTTTATCCTCCAATAAATGCAATTTCTTGGGTAACGAAACCATTCCGAGCTCATAATCGTGGGCAATGAACATGCAGGGGCCGAATAAGGAATCTCATATAAGGCTTTGCGTTTTGCACGAGCAGAAATGATCCGGCTAAAGCAGGAACAATAAAATGAGGAGCTTGTCAAATGCAATGGCTGATTGAGGAGTGGACCACGAAATGAAACCGTTGGATTTGGTCGCATCTTCTTATTATTATGGTGTAAGCTCGTAAGCGACAGAGCTTCCCGCACAATGCTAGTTGTCTCTTTTAGCACATCTTTGAATCGAACCATGAACTCGCTCATGGGTGATAACACAATTTTCTCGAACCTCTGGTAAAATTAGTATTTGTCACTTACCACATTCAACATAGTCACTCACAACACCTAGAATGCTAAGATTTTCTCCAAGTGCGGCTGTCTTGAATAAGAACGTTGACCGAAATGAATTGCAGGCACTTAGCAGAGAGAAGCACATGTTCTACTTAGGGTCTGCAATTTCAATTGCGTGTAGCGAGCATAAATGTTTGACCGCAATTCTCAACATGCAATCTTCGATAATTTATTCTGCGTTTAGACCTCTTCACCTCCGTTATCCGATCATCCCAAGATTAAGCCTTTTCAAGGCAGTAGCTTTTGGCAGTCTCTATTTATTTCTCCTTACTTCTTCATCTTCACCAGCAATCATTTATTTCTTTCTTTGTCGTCTCTGCTACAACAATTCCTTTATCCCGTCACCTATTCAATAACGATTGAGTTGTTTGCATGCACTTTAGAAAGAATGCAAAACCACCGGCTCTCCACCCGAATCGACACTCAGAACATGCAATTTGCTTAACGTAGTGGACTCGGTGAATGTCTGCATCACCATTCCCAACTGGCGATGGATAATTTGGCTTTGATCTTTAATCCCTCTTTACTTCCTCCTTCTTTTTACTCCCCCCCCATCCGTCCCAAAAACTTTCCGCAATGCCCTAAAGACCATGCATCAACTAATTGCTCTCCAACCAGTACCTTAATCCCTCACTATTTGATTGTATGCAACGTTGCTCTATGATGCTTTTTAATCATTTAAACGAACTGCGCTTGTTAAATTGCTTGGAATGAGGAAGGTGGCTAATTGACCTGCAGTATGCAGTATGCAAACAACAGTAACCATGTGTTAGCTCGTTGAGGTAGAACTCCACTGAAATGGGTTTCGTAAACTATAACTGCTTACGAGTTTGCATTGATAGAGTTTGTGGGCAAATGAAAATGAATTAGAAATTGCAAAATCTTCCCGACGAATTGAAGACGGTACTCTTGAAAATTGACGAGGCTTAGGGTGGCTGTAATAACAGCATAACCTCAAAGATGGCTAAAACCGGTGTGAAATGGTCCCATATCAATGGTTGTCATCGAAAGCTATAGATTTTTCCTAAATTCCGCCTCTTCGAGTAGTAACATCAAATTGCCTTAAGCGCATTGCTTATTACTATTGTACATGTTCCATTGCCACCCTACCTCAAACCGATCCCGCTGTGACTGATGGCAATAAATCGCAGCTTTTTCGCGTAGAGTAGAATTTGTATCGAGCAACTTGAGTATCTAGAGGTAGTAGTTTTCTGACATGTCCGCACTGTCTTTGACACAGTCCTGATTTAAAGCCCGTAGCTCATGCGTTTTATGAGCAGCTACCACCGAGCTAAGCGGCAGTGATGGCAGTTTGTTTCATCTAGCGAATTAGCATCCATCAATTAAGGTAAGTCCTACTTCGAACACAACTCTCGTTGAATCGCACTCTTAGTGGAATAGATCGCATCGAACTGGTAGTGTCCGGTTGTGCTATCGCCTTTTCTCGCTCAGGTCTTTAGGACATTAAGTTACTAGCGTGCTAAATAACCTGGCACTTTATTAAATGCTCGTTCACGAGGTTTTAATGTAGAGTTGCAAAAAGGAAAAAGCAATCTTTGCCCAAAAGTTCTTCTAAATTACTGTGATCTGTACTATTTACTAGCTATGCATGGACCTCGCTGGAAGTGGGGGGCGAGACATCCCAATTATGTGCTCTAAACGCCACTGCCGCAGCCGACCTCCCAAGCATTCATCAATTCGCCGATTGATAGGTCACAGTCAACAATCACATTCAAACAATAATTCGTTCTTTGATTTGGCTTACCATCTAGTCCTTCTCCTGGGTCATTACGATCGATATGTCAAGCCAACAACGAGGTGGTAGGTCAAGGGAGCAAACCATTTTATTAAGGTTACTGAGCATCTGGTAACCAGCAGGATCCTTTTGGGTGTGGGTGGTATTCGCGAAGAAGAAGACTGCGATCTTTAGGCTTAATGTCATGGTTTGTTAAATTTGCTCTAGTAGCAACCCATAATTAGCTTCAACTCTACCATCATCACGTGTCATGATCTGGCTGCCCCAATTTGAGCATGCACGTCAAACGTGTGTGAACAGTGGTATTCATCAATTTGTGATAGCTAGCATTGGTGCTACAATGCTCATGAGCACTGTAAAAGCTATGGTCTTTACGACTACCGGATACTGTGTGCTGGGAAAGATTATGGTGAAGGTGACGACCCTGTGCTGATGAATAGCACGTCATGCTATGTCAACACCTTCTTCTGTGTACGCAATGGGTCTACTCGTTTTGCAATCGGTACGCCTGCGCATTGAAGCCTAAAGCGGGTTGCAATGACTTTAGATCTAAGGGTTTGTCTTCAGTCTGCCTTGGAGGAACGCAGAGACACTAGGCCTGGCGGATGCGACCGGTATGTGGTTGAAATAACAAAATGCTAGGCATACTACAAATGGCTAAATAGTTGTTTAAACAAACAGGTTTTATGCTATGGTGATGATTCTACTTAAAATTAAGAAGCGAAGTGGTGCAAAATGAACCTTTTTCGAGACGATTATAAGTTTTGCTGGTTCTAACGAAAGAAATCTAATCCGTAACTCACCTGCATGTAACCTAACATCTCTTAATTTTTCCGCACTGTATGAAGGCATAGGCTTTATCTTTCAGTTCCATTTGCGCGTTACCTTCACAGCTGCCCGTTTGGTGTTTTCGCCTAAATTTCCGTTGTTCCATTCCATTTCATTAGGTACATGGTAGGCTATAAAAGGCACCATAAATTGGCCAGGTACGGTGACCACGAACAGCAAGTGCTCGAAGTGACCTTACAATGGCAGTTTAGCAAGTATAGGGGGGAAACACCGCTGCTTCCATTAGGAATGCAATCTCATGCAAAATAAGCATGCTGCACTCGATTTGGCAGCAATCGGCACATGATTAGAGTTTAGTTGATGGTTTAATTGGAAATAACAAGCCAGTAAGTTGTTAAAGCGATAACGTTCACTCCTGCAACTCGCAAAATGTGTTTTCACAGGACCCACACACAAAGCTTTTACATGTAATTTTGACTCGGTGTTTAAATGACGAAGAGATGGTTGAAATTCAAATATGGCAAATTGTTAGGTTGGCCATATTAGTTCAGATGGGAGGATTCTTGGCGGCCAATTGGAGTTTTTTGCAATATAGTCAGACCCTAAAACTTGGCATGAGACTAGATCCCCAGACAAAGAGTTATCAAACCAACTTATTCTTATCCTCGTCGTACGACAATACAAAAGAACACTAATGTAAAGATTATTTTCAAAGAATCGCAATGGCTGCGAGGTTTACATTAGGTGATGCCTACCATCATCTACTCATTAGATGACAGTTTGTAACACAGCTTAAAATAGCAATAGTTTTTGTAATGCTTCGATTCGGTGACCACTCAGTGAGGGTAGAATTAAAATGGGACAACGGTGCCTTTCTAAAGCACGTAATTCAGTACCACGACGACTATCTCAAGGTATCGCCATTTCTCATTATGACCAGCTCACAATTTCGCCTCATTCTGCCATTTGTTTCTTTGCAGCGACACACGGCAGTTTTTTCGAAACGATGTTCGCTGCACCAAATGTCCTACTCACTTATAATCAGTACTCGCTATCGAAGCGCCTCGTGGTTTAATTCCATATATCTTCTCTTTTCCACGTCGTTTGCTTATGATGCTGGACCCATGTAGATGGCAACAGTCAGAGCAATGATGTTATGCTGCAAGCAAAAGACGTACGAAGGAGTAACGAATACGACTTCATGTGCAACTGTAATGTTGGGTGCAGATTACGCCTCTTCATGGCATTAGTCTCGGTCCGAATCAGATCCAAGGCATTCTGGTCAGCCCCAACAAAAACGGCGCCGTGCTTAGTGATCATAACGCCGAGTTAAATATGACTGATTTATCGTCATTGAGCAGATTTTAATGAATATGGTAAGTATAGTTTGGCTCTAATACAACTGGCTAGTTGGTTGGCATGGATATGTTAGCTACAAGATGCCGATTTTTGCCCATTGGTCATGTGGTGCATTATGAAACGCAAGAAAAGCAGGTTTGCCTCAAGAAGCAGGCAACCATGTTGGTTGGCAGAGAGGTAGGCAGTGATCCAGAGGATAATCTGGGACATTCTCGCTGCGAGCTAGTCAACTCTTTGGCCAACATGTGTGTACAACTTCATAGGCTCAACTCTACTTTTATTAATACAGAAAGTGCATTGTCATGGGAGCTTACAAAGCTGTTTATTTACAGTGAGCGCGTGTATGCGAGGTTTGACAACTATTGGATTGCTGAGACAAGCCGACGTCGGAATAAGAGTTGAAGTATGCTAGCAATTATGTTATCGCGCGTTGGGTTGCGCCGTAGTTAAACAATTCGTCTAATTTCAGTAGCTGAAGGCATAGCCAACTGAGGCCTAGTTCTACTTGCCTGCCTTCAACACTAAACCACTTTAACAGTGGCTGGTACAACTTCTTTGCATCAGTAAGGCCCCGCTGTCCAGGCGTGCTGAAACTTACCAAACCGATAACAAAAATGTCGAATTTTCACCCGAATCGGTGACAGTGGTTCCCTTGTCTTGAGTGTTCACACTGGCCACAAGCAATCATCACTGAGCAACAGCAAAATAGACACTCACTTTAATAATAGAACCACCTCTTCCCGACGTCAAACCTGCCTATGGTTCACATGGCCGTGAGGACAGTAAGACCGTGGCCACTCTTCCATTACAAAAGTCAGGTTGTAGCATTTGCTTCATTTTGGACAAATGTAGCACGCCAAATATTTTTGCAGTCCCTATAGACCTTAGATTTAATTGCGAACTTTGTTACCTTGTAGTAATTTGTAGTTGACCCTGCAGCCATGCCATACAGTGAATTTTATTCTTCTATGTGGGTCATAGCACAAAGTTAGGCAGCAGTGTTGGTTCGCATGCAAAGAGTTGCATTATACCCTTTTGTTAGATTGTCAATGAATCACGCTTGTGTCAAAACTGTTTCTTAAATCAAGGCATGACACAGAAGTTGATCTCACATAATGGTGCCTTGGTGGCGACAGATTGACGGATTTGATTGTTCCTGCTTTCAAAAGTGTAGTTGGTGGGGAACTGTGAAGTGCCGGAGGGGTGGATTCGTCTGGACAATCCTTAAGTAATTATATACCACCACACCACGTGCGTGAGGCATAGGCGTTAGCCTATTCATACGTAATAAGCATGGGGCAGTCGATCCATTGAGATGGCAATGCGCCTTTTTGTGGCTATAACCTTCAATAGCGTGTCCTGCCATGCATGGGTTCACCTAGTTATCTATATCATGACGACATACATTGCGATCATTATGTACATTGATAATCTAACTAAAATGAAGATCCATAGGTAAGAATTTCGGGCATAATCGAGACCGTCATTTAGGTATCCGATGGACAACGGGAGTTAAAACGATGTTTTCGTTGAGCAACACGGGTTTACCAAAACAAAGATGAGACGACCATTGCTATAATTCTTCCAACTACCACACACCATCGGATAGTCAAAAAGATCAGAGCCCTGCCGAATGCTCATGAGCATTACAGCATCATCGCCAGCTATCGAAAACTGATAAATCCCTCATGTCACATATGAGTGGCGTGCAAACTCGATTGAGGCAATCAGGTCATGCCATGTGATGATGGAGGGGTAGACGCCAAGTATGGGTTCCAATAAAAGCGAAAAAAAGTGACTACAACTTAATGGAGTGTTGTTGTTCCCCTAGATGCCCATCATACCCGAACGGAGTGGTCTGCTTCATCCACCAACCACCTATTTAGTAGTTTGGCACTCTGATTGAACTGACTTTAATGAGAGAATAAAAGGGTGGCCGGGATCGTCGAATTATCAATCAATTTATGGGTGGTTGATAGCTCGGCTAAGGTAGTGGAATTTTGAGGGTATACTAGGGGTATCGCCCCTCCCTCTCTGAGTAAGGCATTCTAGTGGCTATTCAACTGTTCAGGCCTAATGGATTCAAAATGTGTTCGCAGCACAGGCTAAAATTTTATCTGTTTGTCCTAATCGTGGCAACTTCTTTGCATGTCGCGTTATTCACGCGGACGTTTGATTACTGATTCTTTCAATTGTGCAATCCATGGGTGCGCAACAAAGCCATTTAAAATTGAATGCTTTAAATTAACTCCATTACAATCAATCAAAGTTGTGCCGATGCGGAACGTTGACGGAAGTGCGACATCGCATTGATCCCAGCTCATTTCAACCACTTTCCCTGTGAAGCCGGTGTCGAGTTAGTTTTCTGTTCATTTGAGGCATAGCAAAGGTGGATACTACTGGTTTTAACAATAGGGTGGAATATATTTAATACAGTGGTTGGCACCAACCAGCAGCGATGATGCCTCCAATTTTAGTAAGTTTAACTTTGGCAAACAGTTGCTTCTCTCCATCAGGAAGATGATTTTTAGCTGGATTGCTGAGTTGCTCTTTGGTTTCGGGTGCATATATGTCTTATTGCAAAAGGAATGACCGCAAACTAATGCACTAAAGCGGGACTTTCAAAGTCAAACCGAAAGCATGGCGAGGTTCCATTTAAAATGGTTTCATGAAATGACCATCAAGACGCTGATCCTTTTTGTTGTGCCAACACACTATCGTTTGAATCCACAGAAATCAGCCGTTGTCCATCCATACTCTGTCACTGTCTGATCCGATTTTTAATATCTTCTATTCGCGCAAATGAGTTGCACGCATTCGTCCACTCGTGTGCTATGATAGTGCTCAGGCTGCGCTGCGACTAAGCTCATTGGCAAAGAGACTTTCTTTCAGACAGAGTAGTTAGCCTCGCTACCTAGTACAAATTACACTTCCCTCTGTCCAGGCGTGTCCCATTGCCTTAAAGGCGTATAGTTTTTACGAACTAAAAAACTTATTCGCGAATTGTGGCAGCTGGGTTAAAGTGCTCAACAGTTATCGTAGACACCGCTAGAGACGCCATGCTTACAGTGTAACTTGACCCGAGAAACTGTTAGCTTGTCTTTCAGCATCTGTGACTTTCATCTTTTGGATGATCACAAGCCGATCACTCACATTCGCATTTGAGATGATTTGCTCGCTGTAGGCAAGAGAAAAATGCACAAAAAGACTTACATGGGCTGAATGGTGCGCTTCATTCTTTTGCAACCGTTTTCAGGACATTACTATAGTCGTGTAATATATAAGAACAAGGCCTATCCACTAAGAGCAGAAATACTCATAGCATCCCTCTCTTCCAGCACTATCTGGTTGAAGCCGTCGCGCATTCAACAAGTTAGTGGTGAATGAAGTATAAAATCCGATGCAACAATTTAGTGCGAGTAGTGCACAGAGTCATATCAAGCGTAGAAATGTGATGCTGGCCTCTCCCAAATGTCTATTAGTGGATTAATTCATCGTGACCAGGTAAATTAGCGTTGTAGGAATGTTAAATTTGTTAATATTAAACAACTGCTGCTGATTTAAACAACAGGAAGCTAAAAGGAGGTGTCGCATCCATTTTAGCGCGGATAAAGCTAGTGTCAGCAGCATACCGAACCCTAACTACGAAAAGTAAAACTTGCTGCTCAGTCGATGTGGACTGTGCAAATTCCGAGAGGATGGTGACAGAGATGTACTGGGCCACTTCCTAATGATTCCCTAATCTTCCGAACTTTACTCTACTCAGATCTCGGAATTGATGGATCCTGACAATTCTGCCTACCAATTATTGCATTTGAAGTAGCAGTCATTAGCCGGAAACTCACATTACCTCGTCCAGATCTTGGCGACTCCTGAGTTATCTGAATCTATGCCAGAATAGGAACAAATGCAAACAAATGGGATCCTTAAGTGGTATCAGCCATTTTGTCCCACCGCATGCTTCGTGGTTTTTAAATGGCCGTCTGTCATCGTTTGGCCACAGAAGCGAAAAACAGAACTTGCGAATCACGCATGAATTTATTCCCCAGGAAGCGCTATATAGTGGGTGTTTTCAACTTATATAAGATTATTAATAAAAAATGAAATCTTGTAGCCTGTCGATGTGCAAATTGGGAATGAGAAGTAGCTGAGTTGACAATTTTGACGTCGCATGCATTGTTGACTATGGAGAAAGACCCATTTGTCAAATCAATTTCTTTTGCATCCTTCCTTTCAGACTTTGTCCACACATTTTATGATCTAGTGTCTCTATACGACCTCCCAATCCCTTCTTAGGCAAAACGGTGAACATTAACATCTACTAAGGTACATTGTGCTTTGACACTGCAACACGTCATGAAACGGACCTCCGAACCCAATGTCTTCTACTGCCATCGATTGACTATCTGTAAGACTGGTATGAACAAAACTATTGACATTTGCAGCACCAAGGAGAGGCACCCATCATGCATACTCTCACCTCAATGGAATTCGTGTCTGCTGTTGCCTTGAAGCTGCCTTTCAGTAGTGGTTGTCCCCAACATGATAAGTGAGGTACGCTTTGCTGTTTGGCTGTCAGTTCACCCATCTGTATGAAGGTGTGAGGATGGTGCACGACGGAACCAAAATTGACGTTTCAGTTGCAAATGCTCGTAGGGCCACATTGCGGCTTTACTGATAGTCGCTTTGAGAGAGTCTACCAAGCTTAAGTTAACACAGGCTTAACTGAGTTATAGAGCAACAGTGGCCAAGTTGACAGTCAAGTTGATGACTCAGATTGACACAAATATGAAACATTGTGTATTTTCGACAAACATTCTACCAGGTGTAAAGCTCATGCCTATGTGGTTTATGGAGTCTACATCCAAGTGGAAATCTTAACTCCTATCAGCCATTATTTTGAATAAGCATCTTCTGACTGGATCCGTGTTTGGACATCCACATTAATTTTCCCTTCTTATTCACCAACGCACAGAGTGGAATGGCACAGTTGATTTAAACTCCAAGAAGTTGGTGGTGTACGCAAATGTGGTTCGTATGTGCATGTGTTAGTGATAGTGCCTTGATGTTTTGCTATAATTCTGACTAGGTTAATCGAGCACGAGCCCACGCAGGTTAACATTTTAATGAACGTAACGGTATAAAGGCAAAGCTTGAAGCTGAATTGGGAGGAGGCGAAGTAATTACCCACCCGGGCCTGGTTTTACCTGCTGGCAAGGGATCTTAACGACTACAGATTAACGGCATTGTTGCGCTGCGACAAATAATGTTGAGGAATTCTGTAGACCCTACAAAGTATCTGGCGGTTCCGTCTGCTTTTGCGCTTCACAGGGATGAAAACAATAATGAGACTCTGATCTTTGCCATCCTTTTGTGCGGTACACCACAAATGGCCGCATGACTGGCGTCAGTAAACAAGGATTGGCAAAGTAGGGCGTTTACTTTGGTTGCCTAAACTTAAGACCCTGCATCACAATTTGTCTAACACGTGAGGTCTCATGCCTCACCTTTAGATAGAGCGCAGCAGAAAGTGAGGAGTGAGAGAGGTACCAAGCTTCACACTCTTCGTCCGCATAACCTAAAAACGTCTTGTTATTATCTGTCCTTTGCATATCTGGCATATATTACGAGTAGTTTGGGTTACATCAGCTTGCTAATTGGATTGCCTATGCAAATAAATTGAGCGTTTTCTATCTGCTAACCTGGAATAATTGGCAATATTTTGCAATGAAAATGAGTAACATATCAGAGTTTGTGAAATCAGTTTAAGGTAGCGGAGATTTTCAGGAAATTTCTCTACTCCTACTTCCTGCGATATTTCATCTACAAAGCTCTTTTTGACTGATAAGTGACAGCCGTCAACTATGCAGCCGCTGTCTTCCTGCGCATCAATCAAAAGCTTAGGCTTGTGTTTTGGGCTTTACGTTTGCTGCCGATATGTGTTGCTCAATTACCTCGAAATGGGGATGCTTGGGGCCAAAATGCCAAAATGCGCTAATGACACCAGGTAACTCAGTTGAGGGACGCAAATGCGAGACCATTAATCCGTCTATAGGTCATTCGACCTCGTCCGTGCTGTCAAATAACAAAATTATGATCTTTCTTTCACCACTAATTATCCTTTGTTGTTTTACTTGGTTTCATACTCGTCCCTCCATTCATTTGTATGCCTCCATCAATGCCTTAAAGTTGACATCTTAATCTACACTATTCAGAATTTTGAAATGTGCAAATGCTGCTATTGCAATTCTACTCATAGCGCGTGATAGTCCTACCGCGCATTAGAAACATAGTCACATTCCATAACTAAGCATTCATCCCTGCCCTGCACTGATCCATGAACCCTGAGACGTTAGATCCTATGATTATAGCGCGTTGAGAGTAAAGTTAATTGCAAAGAGTTTTAAAGTTCAGTGATTGAATAAAATACAGTTAATTTATAAAGGCGTCAAGTCTAAGGCTGAATGTAATCGCGTAGAACAGGCATCTCGGCGTCATCTTATCCATCGGTTATATCTACCTCAAAAAAGGAACGTATATTGGTCTCAAAAGAGGTCGTGGGTTTAAAATTAGACGCCCGGCAACCTGTTTGCCCACGCTTTCAACACCTCCGAGTGCGCTTCTGAATATCACACTAACCGTTGTTTGGCATTTGTGCCCACGCCGTGGATGTTTAAAGCCTCGGCACCTTGCATTTGACTGAAGCCTGTCCAAGTCGTTATTCTGAGTGGCACCTGTGGCGTTAGCAATGCATATTGTTTGAATTACACCTCTCAAAGTCAGAGAAGGAGAGAGTCCCTGCTGCAGTTAAATTTGCCTCAAGACTGGTTTGTATAGCCCCATGGATGCCAAAATTTAGGCGCGACATAAGGAGTTGCTGGACAAATAAGCAACCATTAAAAGGCCGACATACTTTTTTGATGTCTATTGGGGCAATCATTTGCAAGCAATTGCTTCGTGTGCACACAGTCATACAAAATATGGAGCATAAAGATGCGCTCAGATGGAGATGCTATTTCTCGTCCTGCGATAAATATGCAAATCGTCGATTAAACAAACTTAGTGATTAAGTAGAGAAAGAATGGATGAGAGTGAATAGGTAAACATTTAGGGGGTCAAGTCCTGGAGGATAGGACATGAAGGGCTTTTAAAATGCCATTTCCCGATCCATGCGCTGAAAATTCGCGCTATATCCACACAAGTTGTAGTCAAGATTTGTTAACCCAACTCTGAACGGATCATGGTGTTATCGCTGTTGCTGCCTCTGTTTTAAATTAATTAGTTTGTCAGAAGTTGAATGAGTCCTCAGGCTTACAAAAGACGTCTTAAACCTACGTGGGATGAAGAGAGAGACGCGTAGAATTGACTGCTGCGTTCACGCCACATTTGGCGTAACGCACCACTAAGTAATAAAAGGCGTTTGATCACCCTTTTGGCAACGCCAAACCATAGTGGCACTGTAAATGGCAATGATGCAGTGAGTCCACTTAGTCAATCATTCCCTGTTCGTAATGCTTGTAATTTAAGTTACTAATTGATAGATAGGTTCTTTTAAATGTATTGCATGTAGTTGAATGAGAACACTAGACACGGATTCCAGCCATATATGTACACGCATACATTGACCCACACATATGCATACATGAAACCACATTTCAGTGCTATAAATTTGTATACGCACACATTTACATTTATATGTCGATGAACCGAATTCAATACTATGCGAAACATTCACTCATGCAATCACTTACACGTGTTTTGTACAGATTTTAATAATTTGCACTGTAGGTAGGTATGCACACACCCACACATGCATGCCCGCCGATTTCTATGCTACAAGTAGTATGCTCGCATACGCCTAATTATGCAAAGTTATGTGAAGCCGTTTTAGCACCGTAAATCATGATGAAGAACGTAATTGCCTATACATTCACGTAAACCTATTTCAATACTAGCGTTAATTATATCTATCCATGTGTTTCTCAACCTCAATCCATTTCAAGGATACAAACGATGCACACGTTTATTTATATACTCATGCATAAACTGATTTTAATAATGCAAACTTCATTCTCTTGCATATTTTCCTTTGCCAAATCTTAATGCTGCAAATAATAGCCAGTTGCTTAGTGTTCGATGCACTGTAGAGGAAGCGCTGTAAAAGGCGCATTGATTGGGACAGCAGAGGGAAAGGAACGAACTGCATCGAGGTTATATTCACGTCACAATTCGTTTTCCATCTCGAGATAATTCCTACTTGCCACGAGTGTGATCCGCATGAGCATCGCAATCCCATGCGATAGTCACAAACGTAGACCATCGCTCAGTTTATCTAACAACGTTCAATTCAAAGCGGCAAATAAATCAAAGCTAGAAAGTGTCTAGAAAACAGGCGGTGAAATCTGGAGATAAAAATCGGGCATTCACTTGCGGTCGAGTAAATAGTGCGCAGAATAGAGTTGGCGATTGCCAATTGAAAAGTTATCATGAGTTGACACATTAAAAAATAAGTTTCTGCTTTGGTACGCATTTGAAATCACTTAAAACGGGGTCAGAGGAATCGAAATGCCCACGGAGTAAAGAGGTTTTATATTTCTTTGCGAAATCCGCATAAGTGTGACAATTAGAACTCACACTATACATTGTTCGCAAAATCGCGTAATTACTAGGATGATAATGCATTGCTTATGTTCCTTTGAATGTACCTTTGAGGTGGGAGACAGGCACATAATCTTGGTCGCCTACTCGAGGAAAGAGTCGAGTCCCCTGATGCTGATTAAGGCCCCGTTTTCGGGCCTCCTTCCCTTTGGAGCTGTATTTGCCCCACTTGATTCGAGGCAATAAATGTGTGGCCAGCCAGTCAATCCTCTCATGCCAGAAGTCGCAGAGCAGAGGAGGTTAATGAAGATGGCACTACAAATAAAATATTTTATTTATTGAAGAGGTAAAAAAGTGAACCAAGTGATGTGACCAAAGCTGCCACCAGTTCAGCACTTAAGTGGCTGTCTAAACTGCCGCAATCCATTTATGAGTATTTGTACGTAAATCAGCCTCAATTCTACTGTTCGAGACGCTTTAGAAGCTGTTAAAATGCCACGCATCCTGGGAGCACGTAAGATGGAAATGAAAGGAGAATCTAAATTCGGTGGCAACCATATTTCTTCCTGTCTACGTCACGGTAGACAGCTGTGGTCCCTTCCTAGCATCATGATCAGGTGACGAGCTGCAGTACCGAAGCAAGGAATAACTACTCAACTAAAATGCTTGGCTACATGTTGACTGATGCTGATTTATTAGCGTCAATCAAACCTTCTGCAAAATTAGCGAACAGACAGAACGCTAAACTTATGCCAATAACATGTTTACGTGCGTGTATGTTTACGTGAACCCTCTGTCAGTGAAGTTAGTGATTCCATTAGCTGTCAGCACAATGCTTCCACATTGCAATGTCTCAGTCAAATGGGTCGCTGGCGCGTAAAATCTGTGATATCGATACAATGACACTTGAATTCAACCTGACGCTCAAATGTCCACCTTCTCAAACCACCCAAATTCAATCATTTATGCTCTCTGTCGACTATTTGGCGAAAAGATAGCACATCTGCGACGCATTTCCATCGAAATAATCATTGCTTTTCCAAGAAGACGGTTACGGAGGAGGCGCCCGTCGAGTTCGTTTTGACTTTTGTGTTTACTGCTACGTGAACTGGGAGGAAATTGCGCCTCAGATGGTTAAAAGTGCCATTGGACGGATTGGCTCCGATTGGAGCGATCTGATCCGATTGGGTAGAAAACATGCGATGGCATGATGGCTGGAAAGTGAACCACCTTCCATCCGTATTGTTTAGGGGCTTAGCGCCATTAATTGGTCTGGCGAAATCGTAGGAAGGTGGTAAGAATAAAAGGCTTGTCTGAGAATAAGGTGTCGGTGATGATATGCTGACGTCTTCTTGCTGCTCATGTGCAGTTGCAGCGACATTCGACAAACTCAATATTTGGCCTTTCCATGAGCAGCCAACAAGCGAAACCAAATTTTTTTATGGTCAGCCGAACCAGCAAAGCTAATAGTCGGATCAAGCAATCATCTGCAGGTGTATTTTTAAATGGTAATTTTCACGTTTTTATGGCATTAACCAGTTGCATAAACACATGTGATATGGAGATGTTCGAAGTAAAGCTCATGCTTTGACTAACTTGCGACTCCGCACTTTGGGAATCTACGCATAATCCAAACATTTCCTAAAGCTTTACCTTAGTCTGATGACTCCTTCACACTAAGTCTAGATTGGCCAACATTCGCTTCCTCAACAAATGTATTAGTTTTGGACTAACACAGAATAGGCGAACACAAGCACAACTTAACGTTTTGATGGGTACCTGACAGTCGGTTCAACCTTCTTCTTCCGTTTTTCATCCCCTTCTTCATTCCGTCTCTTTTTCGTCCTCTCACGTGCGTGATCTTTCGATTTGTCACACGTGCAGGCTCTGCGTGCGGTGTCGGACGATTTATCACATAAGTGCAACCTATGCAGCCAAGGTGATTGACCACCAGTCAGGTTGGTCTAGCGTCAAGCCGCATTTGGAGACGTTGTGTCAATTGATTTGTGGTTTCGTCTCTTATGGATCCAAAAACTCGTTTTGCCTTCGATAATGGGACTCCGCTTTGCAACTATAAGCCTTGGTTTGATAAAACCCTTGCTTCAATGTCTGCATGGGTTCATTCGATTACTTTTCCCTTGCCAGTTGCCCCCTGTTTATTCCCTCCTGCCGTTTCTGCCCACATCTTGCCTTTTGCTTCTTCTTTCCTCCTCTGCTTGTCTATTTTAATCCGTAGGTGAGCAGCTGCAAAGTTGCAAGGTAAAAGATGAAGTCACCAAGATGAGATAGCAAATCAAATCTTCAACCTCTCATCTCAATCATGGTAGTGCTGTCCTTCAAAAAACTTGGAGTTTCGGAGGGAATGAAGGCAGATGTGCATGAACAAACACCCTCACCCACACGCACACAAACAAATATGCAAAAATATGCATTCTCGCCTGGTCCGTGAAGGACGAGGTAGACGAACCGTCTAACAGAGCTAAAATGAACACCTACCACGAGGTAAGGAAAGGGGTGGAAGTTTACACGGCTTATGAATTACGAAAAAGAAACAAGGTTCTTAACTTCACTTTCGAGTGGATAAAAGGAGAAGGTGTAATCAGGCCCCCATGGTATACGAAAGGTAAGGAGGAAGACAGAGTTAAGTAAAGTACTGGAACTTGGCAATGAAGCTGGACAAAAATGAACACGACAGGTCAATGCAAGACAGAATTGGAGGCGGATAGACGTATGATGTGCAAGGACGTGCTAAAATATGTCCTAATGAGATGTAGGGATGGGGTAATAGGGAACAGGAATGCCACAGAGCTACATGTGCATGTATGTTGTATGTGGTGGTTATAAACAAACTACGACTTCAACTTCTGCCTCTTTTTATCGGAAAAGAGTAAGTGCGAGCTCGGTCCCATTGTTAATCAGGATAGCCGACGCCTGTCTCGTGGAGAGGCAGCAGTGCAGTCGTGATTCACAGGTGCAAACAAGCACCCGCGAGTAGTGACCCGCATTGGGAACTTGAAGTCTAACTCTTCACGCCACACTACACTGCCATGATGCTCATCCTCTTCAGCAGTACATATGGGTGAACACAATCGGTATCAGTGCAATGTATTTAGATATGGTTATGCACACACATCAATGTGTTAATGTGGGGGGACCAGCCATTTGTGAAACCATTAATAGAAACATGGCTTTGTGTACAGGTGGGTATGATTTCATGAGTGAACAACTCAAAATCCTGTCTGTTAGAATTTGTGCGCAAGCACTAATTGTATTTACACGTAAATTTATAAGTCAAGTTAAGTTAGTCTGTGCACTCGTATATGCATGTGCATAGGCGAGGATAAACATCCCATCATTGACCGCGAGGATGCATATGCATGGGTGCGTGTATGTGTGCATTTAATTTGCTTTCATGTTAGCGGTATGTGTGTCTACTTTATGCACTACCTGTGCATTACCCCAATGCGCCTGGATGTAATGTTTTATCAACTTGAGTATGTATGCAAATGTATGTGTGCGTAAATATTAACAATGTTGTTAGAGTTGATTGCGCATTGATGCGTGAATATTAAAGAGAAGGTGACGTTTACCTTGCATCGTGCATTTATATTTTGCATGCATGCTTGGTTGCATTCTGCATTATAAAAATACGAGCCTATTCATACGTGCTCGCGATGGTGATGCTGGAGTATGAACTAGTACACTGATCGAAAGCAGAAGAGAGGCATTAGTAGGAAAAGGAAGGAAGATGCAGATACTGCTGGAACATATGAGAGCATAGAAATCACTTTCACATGTATAGAGTGTCCAACAAAGAAAAGCGTGAGCGCTTTTCCATCGTTCATCTACAAAACCAGTTCATCCATAGAAGACACTTTACACAAAGTGCTTGCAGCCCTATGACCTAGAATTGCGAAAATAGGAAGGTTACATTTTACTTCGTAACTATGGGAAGAGGGAGTGTTGCGCATTTCAGGGTGCCTGCATTTGTCAGAACGAGCTGAATATGTGCTATCGGTTAAGGGGAAAGACGGGAACACAAACGTGGTTGCATATGATACAAATAAAAAGGTCTTTGGAAAGTTCTCCATCAAGAACCCCCGCCTGTCGCACCTGTTTATTGGATGATTGACGTTAAGCTTAACTTTCAAAATTGACGGTTCCGCGTTTTTCGAATAACATCAGTAGCGGTGGAGAGTCAGAGGTTCATGCGTTTTACATCACTTGTCTAGAGGAGCGTAATCGCGTGGATTGGCGGGATCACCTGGGTGCTACAGCCTTTGTGCGTAAATGCCTCCTTAATCATGTCTTTAGTCAGCCAAATTTTTTTTTCAAAACAGACCAAACCCACTGCCAATTCTGTGAACGCGAAGCGCTCTATCGGTCGTAGTGCCAAAGAAATCTAGTTTACCCTCCACAAAAGTTACCCTTCGTCAAAACTATTACTAAACAGAGTGTGGAAGGAGGGAAACGTGTGCTGTGGTGTTGTGGATGCCTGGCGATCCTAAAAACATGCCCTACGGCAAGTTGATCACAGCTACCTCCAACTATGGTAATTACTCTCATCTTCAATTTCTCCGCATGTCACCAACATCAACCCCTTTCGAATCCCCATTATGCAGGTGCCCATGCAACCGATTTGACGATTAGTAAATTGCATGCGTGAGTGGCAGAAAAGAAGTGGTATGAGCTCCACACAACTTTTTTCAGTTTTTGTGGTGGTCGATTCTGGTTGTGGGCAAAATTGGCTATCGATAATCATTGAAGCATCAAAAGCATTAGTTGTGCAGCCTCGTCACACACTGAGCAATCTCTCCCATTCCTTCAACCTACAACAGGTTTGATAAGGCAAACGGAACTTGGGACATTTTAGCCCCCACTGACATCGGATGACATCTAACTCTGTCCTGGGTTATAAGCGTATAGGTATGTGCTCAGAGTCCGTACTCCCCTCCGACCATACTTTTGTTCATTTTTTAATGTTGCATTCTTTCTGGTGATATCTAAGGTCGACAAATAGCGCTTTGTGTGAATGGTGTGGGTTATCCGATCACTGCAGTTATGTGCATTCATCTTGGGGCACGGCATCTGGATTTAACCCTAATCTACTACCCTCTAGTGCTCACCGGAAAGAGTAAATGCAAGACTGACCAGGCTAGGTGAGTTAATATCTCTGTGTTGTTTCATTTCATTTCCGAATTTCCAAAATACTGACAAAGGGAACAAATCGATTAAGCACATGATTTGTATGGACTCCTGAATTGGAGGAGCGGATATGCTTCTGTCAGTAGCACAGGGGCCCGCTGAGAAGGCCTTCATAAGAGCTAATTTGTGCATGCATTTTAACGCTATCGTGGTTACCTATGTAGCAAATTGTCCCGGCTCCAGGTGATGGCATGGAGGAATGTTGCACATGGTAAAATAACGTAGAAGAGGAAAAGTATAGGCAGGCCACCGTTTCATCAAAAACTTCGTTTTATGAGTCTCCTATCAGTTTTTCCCCGAGCACAACAGTGCTTTAACGGGAGGGTTTATAAGATAAAGCTAACTAGTGCGAAGGACTCGCAAAAGAAGCCTTTAAAAATTTGCTGGTGAGCGAAATTCTCGCTTGGGCGAAAATGGTTCAAAGTGACTCTCAAAGTGACATGGTTTTTATGATCAATCAGTACTTATCGCGTACCTTGAACAATTTGTATTTTGAATGACCCATCTTGATCTAGCAAAAAAAGCGTGGTAAGAAATGGCTGGTTACAGTAGATGAGAGCAATTTACTCCAAATCCCAACGTCTTCGCATATTTTCATGCATAGCAATGCAGTGGCTTTAGGTCTTCTAAACACGACCAACTACATCCAACAAGCATCAGATATGCGTTTATGTGTCAACCAGTTTGCGCCGAATTGTGAGTTAGTAGGCATAGACGGCAATGGATGTAAGGCTAATCCGTCACCCCCGAGCAAAGCATCGTTTACAACCAATATTTGCTGTTTACAACCCCACTTAACTCTGCAAGGTTGGATTCGTCTATCGAAATTCGTAAAACTCTTGTAAACAGGTGCAATCTATCGAATTCATCATGCTTCTGGCAGAGACAAGTAGGCGACATCATCAGCACTGCCTTCAACACTATTCTCAACTGGTGACAGCATTTATGCTGTCTACTGATGAAATTTCGGTAAGGTGTAGTTGCTTGAGACTACTGGGAAAGTGCAATGACAAAGTTGCAAATTGTCATTGCATATGAAGCGCCCTCCCCCACCGTGCTCCAAGAGGCGCAAATATTTTGCACTCAAGTCAGGCCATTGATGCTTGCACTCACTTGCAAACACGGGCTATAGTACCTGCTGGTGTTACAGCTAATTTGCAATGATGCGTGCATTTCTTTCAAGGGATGCATAAAACCGAACCCACCTAAAAGACATGAAAAAAGGATGACAAAACAAATCATTGGAAGCTACCTACATGAATACAGAACTTTATTTTGGCTAAATAATAAGCCTTGGTCGTCTCTGCAGTGGAATTTTATCTAGCACACCTTGGAGTCATGTTGGGCGAATAAATCTACGTCGTATTCGATGTCTGAGCCTTGTCAAGGGAGTCTGCAGGCCACTTCACTCCAATCACAGAAGTTTAGGGACTCAACAATAGTTTAGTAATACGGAGCAGATAGTTGCATTACAAGCATTACCTTCGCGTTCTTCAGAGAACTTTTGATATAAGTACGGAAAACTAAGCCTAATGGTCTCAATTAATAATTAGGCAAAAGTCGTATTTGAAATCGGAAGGTTATCCCATCAGAAATCATTTGAATGTGTTAGGTGCCCAAAAGTGGGCTCCACGCTTATGGTGTGCCTTGGCTTAGCAACTTACCGCAACCTGTAGGGGTCTGATTATCGCATCCAACCGCTAACCTGCACAGATGTGTGGCAGGTGCTTGAATTCTGAATGTCTTTGCAAACAAGTTTTAGCATGCTCACCTGGCATTAATTTTCCATGCATAAAATCTAGCTGCGTATTCAAGTGAGGGTTAAAGGACAATACACAACATTTCCATCATTGCATTCCTCTCATCTTTTTCTTCCTCCGATGTGCTGCAACAAGCCAGTGCATCAGTAATGGATGCATGTTGGTGACAAGTACAAATTAGGATGTGATAAATAAAGACGAGACCAGTCAAGTCGAATCCATTTTCAGTAACACACAATGGTCAGTCAGTAAATGTGCCCAATCAGTCAGTGCTCTGCGATTCGAGCAACTGGGCCAAAAGTCTTGCCTAAAGAAACTCATGGTGACAGAGGCGCAAAAGTCTGCGAAGATGAGAAGCTGTTTGATTACGATTTAGGGTTTAGGTATTCACCAACTCAAACACTTCAACAAGCGATTGGGTTCGATCTCAGTTGGCTACTAATAACGAGATCACGAATCTGCACCACACATATATTACGAAGAAAAAGCCGGAAATACGGCATGCTAGGTAGGGCACGATCAAATAACATAACGCTGACATGCGTCTAGATAGGTCATTAAATTTTATCGTGTAGTCAACAATGTGAAAGGTTGAACACCTTATCTTGCCTAGGCGTAGTAAAATAGACGTATTTCACCAAACTGATGACATTAATAAGTACATATGTGAAGGAACAAACTATTAACGTATTGGGCTTCATTTAGTTCATTTTCTTTCAATCCTTCCCATGCTTCACACCAACATTTCTACCCAAACGCATTTCATGCCTCCGAATCGTGCGTACTTTAACCCAGGGCACAGCACGAGTGAGTCTCGCTTTAGTGCTGATGCAGGCCTGCACGCAGTTTGAACTCTCCTGTAGCAGTGAAGTGCATTGCGCTTTACAAGTCTGTCTGCCTACCTCATCCAACAAACGAAAGCAAGGAAAGCTCTAGAATGCTGTTTTGTTGTTTGCACGTCCGCACCACAGGATGCGCAGCTCAGGCGCATCGTGCCCCGTGACTGGTTCAGCCGTTCGGGTAGATATCCGCCGATCCAACACCGCCTTATTCGTACTACCGGTGGCCCACAAGCTGTGAGCCAAGTTGACCTCCAGTAATCCATCCTAGTGGGGAAATTTTCCGTTATTTCAGTTCCGATTATTTGATGCAATCATACAATATTTCGCACTCTATTCATTCAATAACATTTCGGCCCGAAATTCTGCCTTTTTATCTGTACCCACTCAAATATACATTTCTTCCCTTATTCACTTATTAATTCCTGACCCACTCATCTATTCCTTTTTCCAGGTTCTTCCAGTCCCTTGTTTTATTCCTCTACTTTTAAAAGATCCATGCAAAGCCAACCAACTTATTTATTTGTTTTAATTATAGGAATTCATTTACCCAACACCCTATCCATTTATCCACATTTTTTATCACATCGGGCATCACCCGTCACTTATCACAGCAGTCGCTGAACTCGAATTCGCGAGTGCCTGCAGCATTTGGATTTTAGATATTATTACAACTTTGAAGTGGACAATTTACTTCGTTATTACTTGACAGTGAGATGAGGCATGGAAGATCGGTGAATGAGAGGCAAACCATGCTATAAACTGATGCCATGCTTGACGGTAGGGTAACATATGTGTCAGAAGTTAGCAGAGATCAAGAAGATACTACGGCTTCTTTGTAGATATAGGTATAGGTAAGGTGAGTTTCGGTAAAATTAGATGCCGATATAACAAAGGATTTGGTGGAGAGAATTTACATCGAATTCCACTCACTGTTTAAGGTCATGGCGATGGATACTCGCAGCAAGCACTACGCCATGAACCGACTTCAGCGAATCTTGCACTTATGCAGTAGAATAGGGAAGGCCTGCTTTCTGATTCGCATCATCACTACACGGCTTCATCACAAGGTGGCAGAACATCTTGCGTCTCATTTTTCATCGCCACCAAAATCAGGTGAGTTGCAGTCGATTAGCGCTCTCCTACCTCAATTTTATTTAAAGTTGAAGGAGAAACCTAAGGTACGATGGCCACTCAATTGTTGCATTTATTGTCCATCAGGATGCAGCTGGTGGGATAGTTTGACTTAGCAAAATTAAAACTAAAAATTGTTGCTAAAAGTGCCTTTCTTTAGGCTCCAATGGGTGTTAAAAGACTTTGTTTTGGCATCTACGCGCAAAGATTTGAAACCTATTGATGTCGTGGACAGATGTTCGGTTCTGCGTTTCATTCTAAAATTGTTCCAGTGCGAAATTCGTCGAATGCTGCTATAAAAAGGGGAAAGAGGTGCTTAGGTAAAGAGCCGCGAAAAATATTTTGAAAGAAAATGTTGTTTTGTTCAAATGCAAATTGCAGACGAAATACCAGTGAGTGGGAGCAACTGCTAAAAGTGTCTTCGTTGGCTAAGAACCGTTTAGAGTTAGCCATCTCGTTAGGTTGTTAATCGCCATAGCAATCGTCTGCACAGTGAGAGTCGGATGTGGAAAGATCGCCTACGTTTGACTTGAGAGATGTCCATAAGGTAGGCTCTTTATAATCTTTGCTTAATTATGGCTTTTACGTTTTTGCATCCACCAAAGAAAATTTAAAGGGAGTATATGTGTCTGCGCGGCTTTTGCGGTCAATAAAACTCCCTGAAGTAATCTTAGCTAACTACAGACTTTGGTTGCATTTCTGAAAACAAATTTCTCATCGAAGTCACTTGGCATTTGTTTTTTTTATTTTAGCCACCGATGCCAAAAAAGAGTAATAGCTTTGTCTTTTATCTTAAAGAAGTGATACAGGTGGAACGTAGAGGATATAGAGGTGGTAGCCGTCTCATTTCACCTTTCAAAAGGAGCAAAGTGGCTATCTTATACGAATAATTTTGATGACGACCTTTGATGTGGGATATTTGTGGTGCTTTATAATCAAGAATACGGCAGAAATACACCTTACAGTCAAGAATCAGCCAACTTCATTGCAAACGGACATGGTTTGGATTCGTCTATTGATTGCAAAGGTGCATTGCTAGAGCATAATCTGTAGTCTCGAAGTCTCATTCAGCAGCTTTCTTCTGCCACTGAAGCGAAGATGAATTGGCTTAGTTAGCATGCCAAAATTACTTAGCTTCAAATGCTCTAATCTTTAAAACAGGAAAATTAGACCTGTCATCACCTAAAGCAAAAACAGCCTTTTGACCGGTTTATTAACATTACACTTATTTTAACTCATTGAAAGTCCCAAAAACGCCGCAATCCACCTACTTATGATGAAAATGAACCAACGTTAAAGAATTCCGCTTGATAGGAATTTGAAAAAGTTGTAGGAAAACAAAGAACTCTTGGTTTCTAAAGCTATTATAAACTTTTCTCTCGACGAAAAGCGCTTTTTCCAGTTACTTCTTCCTGTAGATATGTCACAAAAATATGCACCTAAAATCTCTCACAAAGAAAACCTTAACAAAGTGTTGTCAATCATATAGCTGCCACGGATGAGATTATTTATTTGGACATTCAAAATCAGTGCACTACGTTTAGAGCGTCAGAAGACAAAGAAGAGGTGTGCGTTCTTCCTTCCTTTACCACTGAAATGCTGTTCGTACAGTAAACCATTTGCCCAAATGACCTGATTTTAAAACACCAGGATGCAAGCTCTGATGGCTGGGCAATATTTTTGTAAGCTCTTTAGAATTCGTTACTTCACTCTTCACTTCCACAAACGACGAGTAGCACGACGATGCAAAGTTTTATGCTCTGCTTCATAGCGTTTTGGCATTAGAGGACGATCCTCCTCTGGTCTTGAACGGCGCGGTAAGGATTTCATCTTTGCGCAACATTAAGTCGCAATACCATCAATGGGGCTTCGATATTGCAATTTAAAGAATCTGGAATCGGTTGTTACGACTTGGCTTCGGTGTTGCACAACTGGAGGTGCACTGGTCACCCATTCGCATCGTCCTGCAAGAAGAATAACTAGGAGGTACAAATCCTGCAGAATGCTGCCTAAACCATTCGCAGAAGTCCACTTCCTTCAAGAATGTTAATAATCTATTTGCTGACATCAAATAATTGCCTGAGCGTCCGAAACGTGGCATCATTACCATTTACTACTTGCTTGAGATAAATGGATTTTTGAGTGCTCCTGCGCTACTGGAGTGTTGGCATTGTTATTGGTATTGACACTGCGTATGGGCAATGAGGATGCATGACAGTGCACTAGCCAACTGAGAAGGGTTGATTAGTCCCACTCGACACAAATGTGCTTGTTCATGCACTGAGAGTAAGTCGAGCTCTTCGTCTGAAAATCAAGATTCTCCCAAAACACTACCATTGAATGCAATAAGTTACTGATGAAGCGATGCTTACCAGAATAAAATCCTATATTAGACCGGTGGATACATGTTGTATTACACTGTTTGATAGGGGCTGCAGAATATCTGATAATGTTTAGGTTCCGATGATGCAGTCCTCAACGCTCAAGCTAGGTTGGTGTCTTGTAGACCACATGACGAGTGCACCAACACAGTAGGCTATCGTGTAAATACATAGAAGCACGATGCGACCATTCAAAAGGTTGTTGCAGTTTCATTGGGCCTCATTGAGGAACCCAGATCTTGTGGGTTTACTTATACCTGTTAACAAGTGAGTAAGCTCTACACATATTTATCATCATTGTTATTTTTGTTGTAACCAATGCCAACTTATTGATGTCTGGAAGCAGCAGATGCTAGTAAAGAAGGCAATGGTCCTGTGCGAAGAAGTTGTGAGGACTTTTCTCGGGATCGGTTACCCATTGTTGCATAATTTATATCTAAACTAATTCAATTCATCTGCTGCCATTCCACCACACTCTCGTCTGCCTTCTTCAATGATGGAGGAGCAGTGCTGATGTATTCTTTTTCTGCATCATAGGCGATGTATCGTTAAAGTGGTTCAATTCGGAGTGGCCTGGGCAGGTGCATAAACGGATGTCGCGGAAAATTCAATCCTTTAATTCGCATCGCTTGGTCAGTTGTAGGCTTAATTCATTTGACCGAAGGATTGTGAATATACATGTGAAACGAGGCGAAATATTAATGCAACCCTATTGTTATTGCGAAAAACAGCATATAGGGCTTTGTGCATCCTAATCTGACTAAGAAAAGGTGGATACATATTATTATTACACTTTGACTGGCTTGCACAAAAGGACAAAAGCTAAGCTTACGCGACGATGCAATGTGCAGGGGAAGGTTCACCAGATTGGAGACTACAAACAACGAAATCTTTCGACACGACTAAATGCGAAGGGGTACCTCAATCAGCACCTTAAAAAAAGAAGCAAGAAAAATAATTAACATTAAATATTTCGAGGTGCAAAGTTAAAGCAGGCAGCATGATAATTACAGTCCAGTCTTGCCTACATCATTAAAAGCGCAATTGAGCCTGAGTGAGCTTGAAGTACAAGTGAGCAGTGAGCCATGAACAAATGGATGAGTTGCGAGCAGAACCCATCAAAAAATGGTCAGGAATAATGACTTGAAAGAAAGAGATGGGATTAAGTTAGGTTGGCTGTGGCGGTGGCTGTCGAGGCGAGAGTGACAAAAAAGAGAGGCGAAAGGAGGCGCGGTTCTGGGGTCGGTAATTTGCAATGAACGAAAGGTAAATGCACGCGGGCAGCTTTACCCGTGTGCTAGACAGGTATGGTAAATGGAGCATGGGGAGGCACAATGCAGGCGTTGTTGCCTAATAATTATAAAGTGTTGGCTTAGTGTTATCCAAGTGAAAGAAGTTGGTAGTGTCGGAGTCAAGAATGTTATCAGGTAGTAGAACGCATCGTTGATTGCTACCGCTGGATCTGGCTGGCTTCGCATGAGCACGTCCATAGCTCTACAGTCAGTCGAAGTGTCTGAACCAAAGCTAAAGCTTCTGATTTGATAAAAAATTATCCAGATCAGACTCATATCGCAGCACATAGCGTTCTCATCTCTCCTGACTTGGCCGTAATCCTTACCACACACTGCTCAAACTGGAACCGATCTCGTCGGAAGATATGGTAGGTGCATCAACTGCTACGCAAGTGTAAGTTCAGTGTACTCATCTTATTAACTTGGTTTGAAATGCTAAACAAGTCCTTAAGTGTGCATTCTAACGACTGACCACGTACCTTGCGTCAGATGCACGCCCATAACTGTGCGTCAGTAGGAGCTTTCTTAAATCTTTGCAATGCCTGCAATTGACTGCCATCATGTGGATGCTCCCTCCCCATGCTCTATCATCACCTGCAAAAACAGGTCGAGAAGTGCAGTTGACATTAGCGTACGAATTGACAGACGGGCAAAACAAGTAGCAGTGGTCATTAAGCTCGAGAAGACGCTCCTAATTATAAAGGTAGTTTGTAAAATGCAACCATTTGGATGCTGCGAATGCCGCAAAGCAGAACCGTTTCTAGCTGTCTGTCCATTTCATCTGCCTCTATCCAAGGCAGTGGATGCGCTGGTGAGGTTTCCCAAAATGAGACACTCGGCCAGCATCGAAAGTGATTTGAAGAAGCCATCGAATTTGGCCACATGTCCAACTACACCATTCTCACTCTTTTCTGAAAACAATTAATCAGCACAATCATTCACAGAAATCTTTTTTAAAAAGTGCACTTCACAATTTTTTTATGCAAGTGGATATTTCCACTTTGTTTAATCATGAAGTGCATAGAGTGACGCATCTAATTTACACGTTTATTTTGGGTTGACACGTACGTCATTGAGACCATGCATGCCATTGTAGGTCGTACTTCTCTTTCCTCGTCTTCCCCTCTTCCACCTTAGTAAATGAGAAAGTTGGTTGCCTCTAGACACCTGCAAACACAATTAGGGAACATAAGTATTACAATCGTGTTTGAGCAACTCATTTTCGTTGTATTTAAAATGAGGCATTGAGCTTTAAGTAAATAGTTCTAAAGTTGTAAAATTGTCAATTTTCAAGCCACTCTATATACACTACGCCCACCTACACTAACTCTAAGATTGATACCACCGTCCAAGGGACTGCGCGTGCAGATTTAAGCACTCGCCATGATGTGTAGTTGGGTGAGGAAGGTTTGATCTCAGAGTCTCCGTTGCGAATAGAGCTTTGTGCCACAAAAGTGGATCAGTGCGCCACAAATGCTAAGACACTTGTGAGCAATGGACTTTATTGGCAGTTCCGGTTTCCGTTCACAATTTAATTACTCCGAACAATTCAAAAAGGGTAGGAAATCAGTTCTAGGCGATGCTTCGTTTGAAATAATTCGTATTTAGCATTTTGAGAGAATTTTCAAGCAATTGCTTTGGTTCTTCGAGTTCATGGATGCCAAATAGACTGAGTGGTGGTCTGTGCATGTGAGCTGTTATTACTTCTTTTAGTGAACTCAAGAGAATCGCGCGAAATTCGCATTCACCTGCGACGCGATCACACGATGGCCAGTCAAACGTGTCTAGAATTCGAAAGCGAAACATGGGACCAGGCTGACCTGAATGAAGTCCGTGCTCTCCTCCACGGATGTGGCGGTTATGTTTCGCAGCAATACCCTGCTATTCGCATTGAGAATTTAACACTGAACGACCTCCACACCCTCCTCGATCGGATCCGGTCTTCCGCCTTTCGGATTGCCTACATTGAGCGCTGTGAGGGATGCCAATACTTTGTTGTAATTTTTTAGTATGCTTCCTTTATATGTCTTAGAGCGAAATGCATTTATAAACTTTTAATGCGCTAAATTTCGCTGATATATGGGGCTTTAAGAATGGAATGCTCATTAGCTTGAAGGTAGACAGCAGTCGCATTGCTGTTTTGGGGTTTGACAACCTTCCAAAAGTTGCGCTTTGTTTGAACGTTTCACAGCACCGCAAGTCGGTACCATTGGTGATTTCCCACATTAAAGCTCGCCAGTCGTGCTCTATAGATGGGCGATAGCGTTTCCACCTTGTGACTCAGAGCTGAGTTTAGCCCAGGTCATAGCGTTACGGCTGCGCATAATTTGCCGACATTGGAGTCAAGTATCCAAGCACCGAAGCACAGCAAGCAATTTATGTTATTCACCCAAGTTAATGGTGTTTGATTGGGAAAGCTATATTATTTTGCTATCGGCTTTAAGAATGAAGTCTGGATTCCCGTCATCACAACTTTGGAAGCATTAGCAAGCGCGCTTTTTAACTCACAGATAGGAGAACTAAAAAAAAGGGGTAAGCAACGTATAGGAAAAGAGAAAAGACAGGCAGATTCGGCTAATAGTGGAAAACATGCGGGCCTATGAGGTAAGGCCAAAGCCGGCCCTTCAAATGCTGTTAGTAGTTGGAATCACATCCATCCAGAATAAAAACTTAGTTAGGCCTTTAACTAGCATTCTAAAGGAACCAAGTTATTTTATGTTCGCTCGATCTTGTCGTTGTAGCACTCGGTATATTTGACTTAACAAATGCATTTTTGTTCTAGTGAATAATTTCCGTTTTTGTAAATCACTAATGATGCGCACTGCTTTGTGTTTTTTTTGCGGACCAAACCAAGTAATTTAGGGAATTGCGTAATTGATGGGGAAAATTCTGGGCAATGAAATTAAGGCGAGATAGCGATGCGAAGGGCGGATTTTTTACTAATCCCAAGTCGCTTCCTAAAATTTATAATTTATGTTAACTGAAATTACCCACGACTCTATTTTCGACGGCATACAATTGCACGAATAAAATAACAGATGATGTTGCTGCAGGCGGTTCTTTCTTTTCCTACTCGTTCCTTCCATCCTTGCCATGAGAATGTTGGATATTTCAAGCCACCTTTATTACAGCACAGGACAGATATGCAGTGACAGGGCCAAAGTGCTGACGACTGAGGAGACCCAGGCTCAGGAGACCTACCACGTGTGTCACCGACAGGGCCAAAATTGTCCTCCACCTCTAGCCCTCAAAGCGCATTCAAAGAGCATAAGTGTTACGCCTACTGTCAGCTTTAGGTGATCATGGGATATAGCACTTAGGAAAAGGGAACTACCATCGCAGGATTTGTCATGTCACATATGTGCGGCTTCCTGTGGATCGACGAGTCCGAGGTTGAGCACGAAATATTACATCTCGAAATATTACAACCATTTAAAGTCTGACCTAATTTTTGGTCAAGCATACTTTAAGGCAATGAAATTACTTCTGCGACTCCTGAACGGTGCGGATTTTAGCATGGATAGGAAAGCTTTGATCCTGAATTCTCGGACTTTACTGCGTATTGACACCAGTGCATTGAATTTACAGGAATGCTGCGGTTGTAACGAGCTCATAGTTTTCCTTTGATCATGCCAAGAATGTGAATTATGTCATCTTACAAAATGTGTTATATGCAACAAACCCAAATTATAGAAGTGTCCAATTTCTAGAAACCTGCAGGGTCTAATGCCATTTTAGCACAAGATAATAGTAAATGCAAAATTTAAGAGTCTACTGAATGCCTTAATTGTTTCATTAATATTTGAAGCAGATTTAGCAACCACTAGGTGAATATCGAAGGGCCGAACCGAGTAAACTGCTTTTATGCACGGTCGTGTGGCAAAATTGAGCCATGCTGTGACGGATTGTGCCCAAGTAATGCAGATGAATGATTTAATGTGCAGAATACCTCCATCATTCATACTGATGCGCATTTAATGTTTGCATACATTACAATGTGATGGCATTATAATTGGCGCCGACATCGATTAAGCACTTATGCAAAAATGAAGCCGTAGTGCTCCAAACCTCTTTCAGGCAAAGGAAATTGGCTAATTGAACGAAATTGCAGACCTTGAGGACTGTAGAGTCCATGTAGTGAGAAATTCAGTTAAGCAGACTTCAAAGAATGACGCTGCACCACCACGACCCAGCCAAAATAGTTCCCTGTGAAGAGCGCATAAATGCAACTCTCGTGGCTTTCGCTCTGCCTGTAAAACCGTCAATTTCTCTCAAATTGGAGAAATGCTCTTTATTATGCCCTGCAAAATGCGCTGGCCCAAATGATTCAACTCAAAGGAATGCTGAAGTTCCGGATTAAAATATCATCAACCATTGACCACTGATCTTAAAAAGGAAAGTCTTCTTTGATTTAGTGCACTTAGTGAAAATTCGCACAGATCTGCTGCGTCATGTGCACAACTCTAACCTTCTTAAATGAACTTATGTAAAATCGCAAAACGCTGCTTTGAAGCGCTCCTGATTGACCATCAACCTAATGGCCACCTGTTTCTGAGTATCAGGCCTGAAAGGCTAATTGGAAGACGAATTGAATTCATCGAGGAAACAGCAAGATTCAACGGGGAGTGAGATTTATGCGGTGCATGGTGATTGACAATTTTGACTCAGCATCCACGTGAGAAGGATTTCTCTTGCCTTTCGAGCAAATTTTACTCTAGCTGATGTCACTCAGATCTGACTGCAGTCGAGTTGAATTCCAATAAGATTAATGGTGGTCATGGAGAGGTCAGACGCCTCTAGAGTAGAGTACGGCATGGACCTCAATGCTGTCGCCATCACCCTACCAAATCAAAGCCTCGCTATTCTAAGGATTAATTAGGCTTTTGACCTCCGGCAATTATCTTGAGCGTGACGACTGAATCCTCTTTAACAATCTTACTTTTACACAAGCAAAGTGGTGAAAATCGATTCAACTTACAGTTGATTAATATGACGAATCATTTCTGTTATTACGGTCATTTTCAGCTTTTATCCGCTTCTCAACTGCAAGGCGATGAGCAATCAAAATAAGTATTTGTCGAAGAAGTGAGGAATTAGGGCGCAATGCCAATCCTCATGAGATATAATCTATTTGCATTGCCTGGCCGAAGAAACATAGTTAAGTTTTGCAAAAGAATGGTCTTTGAAAGCAAAATAAGGTCTAAGTAAGTGGTCACTTAGATCTCTGTGCTATGAAGCGACAATGTATTATCATTGTTTGCGCTTTGACGCCTAAGGCAGAAGAAGGCCCAAGAAGAAGAAGGGATTTTGAATCGGGATTCAAAATTGGATGAAGCCTAGAAGCCGAAAGATGGTTGAAACTGCAGCACAAGGGGCAAGACTGCTTTGTTAGGGACCAATCAACCCTTCTCAGTTGGCTAGTGCACTGTCATGCATCCTCATTGCCCATACGCAGTGTCAATACCAATAACAATGCCAACACTCCAGTAGCGCAGGAGCACTCAAAAATCCATTTATCTCAAGCAAGTAGTAAATGGTAATGATGCCACGTTTCGGACGCTCAGGCAATTATTTGATGTCAGCAAATAGATTATTAACATTCTTGAAGGAAGTGGACTTCTGCGAATGGTTTAGGCAGCATTCTGCAGGATTTGTACCTCCTAGTTATTCTTCTTGCAGGACGATGCGAATGGGTGACCAGTGCACCTCCAGTTGTGCAACACCGAAGCCAAGTCGTAACAACCGATTCCAGATTCTTTAAATTGCAATATCGAAGCCCCATTGATGGTATTGCGACTTAATGTTGCGCAAAGATGAAATCCTTACCGCGCCGTTCAAGACCAGAGGAGGATCGTCCTCTAATGCCAAAACGCTATGAAGCAGAGCATAAAACTTTGCATCGTCGTGCTACTCGTCGTTTGTGGAAGTGAAGAGTGAAGTAACGAATTCTAAAGAGCTTACAAAAATATTGCCCAGCCATCAGAGCTTGCATCCTGGTGTTTTAAAATCAGGTCATTTGGGCAAATGGTTTACTGTACGAACAGCATTTCAGTGGTAAAGGAAGGAAGAACGCACACCTCTTCTTTGTCTTCTGACGCTCTAAACGTAGTGCACTGATTTTGAATGTCCAAATAAATAATCTCATCCGTGGCAGCTATATGATTGACAACACTTTGTTAAGGTTTTCTTTGTGAGAGATTTTAGGTGCATATTTTTGTGACATATCTACAGGAAGAAGTAACTGGAAAAAAGCACTTTTTGTTGACAGAAAAATTTAGTATATCTTTAGATGCAAAAATATTTTTTCTCCGACAACTTTTTCTAGATCCCTATCAGCCGGAAGTCTATCACGTTGGTTTATTCTAAGCCTTAGTGGGTGGAGTGTTGCATTTTAGGACTTTCAGTGAGGTAAACTGTAGCAAAATATTAATAAATTGGTCAGAAGGCTGTTTTTTCTTTGGGCGATGCCAAGCCTGATTCTCCTGTTTTAATGATTAAGGCATTTGAAGCTAAGTAATTTTGGCATGCTAACTAAGGCAATTCATCTTTGCCTTAATGACAGAGTAAAGCTGCTGAACGAGATTTTCAGATTGCAGAATAGGCTCTAGAAATACACCCTTACAATGAATAGACGCGTCCAAACCACATCTGTTTGCAATAAAATTGGCTGATGTTAAAAATGATGCCAAGACTAACGACTGTAAGGTGTATTTCTGCCCTATTCTTGATTATACAAGACAACAAAATTATTTGCCGGATTAGTAAAGAACTGGAACCTGTGCTGTTAAGCCGGGAAGCTAGACTTGGACTCATAAGTTCCACTTTTTGGCCAGGGATATTTTGCAGTGATAGATCAAGCAATCACAAGAGCGAGATGAGACCTGGGTTCTTCTTCGACATTAGCAGAGGCTCTTTCTTCCTTTCCTCCTTCCATCTTTCCCTTCTTTTTACCCTATTCACCGTGTTGCCTTCTTTCTTTCTGTCTTTCCTTGCCCTAATGCCCCTCCTTCTTTCTGTAACCTTGACTCCTTATAGCCTACTAGTAGATTCCCCCTCAGTGGTAAGTCGCATACGATTTGCGTGTATCAAAGCAAACGCCAAAATAAACGCGCAAAGCATTGGTGCTAATGCATTTGCATGATCTCTTCTCCTTAAAGTGGATCCAACGCTTAAGCTGTTATAAATCATCTTTACTGCTGTCCTCAACCTGCGTATAATACCCGGATAGAATATATTGAGATGAAGTACACTAAAGTTGCCAACATTCACCACCTTCTCTGGAAATGCCTTAACCAGGCTCACCTAACTGATGGTTCTTGCTGAGAAGGAGAAGGGAAATCGAAAAGCATAGCGAGTGCAGATAAGCCTGACTCGATCTACTGTATATAGCGAAAATTCTGACTTCCTTTTATGCAATAAATTCTTTGTCCTGTTGTATTCATTATAATCTATTAATCCCGATTCGCTTTAGATCGTAGGCTTAATGATTTATATAAGTTACTTTGCGAGATCGAACGTCTCTCCTCGCTGCAATCACAGCAACGCCTGCGAGGCAGAAGCTTACCTCACTATGAAACCTTGCTAAGTCGCACAAGTGGAACTTTAGCCATCATTTGAGGAACTTTAATAAGAAGTTAAACAGACCATTCTTGACAGAAAAGGTCCAACTTATGTTAAATGGAAATAAATTACTGACACCTAATCCGCCTTGCTTGCGTCCACGACTTGTGTTTCTTTTTTATATATTTTGCAAGACCGATATAGATCGCAAAACGACAAGCAAATGCACTAGTGAACTGTATTTGAACTCGATTTGCAGTAAATTTATTCCCTTTCGACCCCTCCTACTTAGTTCTTTTCAATAGGGCCACGAAGCCAAAAGGAATAGGTTGACAAGGTGATGTGTTTAAAATGCGCCTGATTGCATAATGTGTATCACTTAGAGAATAAGTTTTCTCCTTTAGCAGCAGTTTTGCCCGTAAAAGAGTGTGTTTACTGATATCGTTTCCACTTGTCTGAGCGTTATTTGACAAAAGCACCTAAGCCTAATGGTGAGGTGATTCCGATCCTACAGTGCAGAGTTTTCCACACTTTATTATTATTGTTATTTGGTAAATATTACATTTGGCATCATTATTTGGATTTCTTTGCTTAGTGGTGTGGGAGTAAAGACACGATTCATGCGTTCATACCCACGGTATAGCCAAGATAAATGCTTGAAGCAGACTGATCATGGATTTAAATCCGACTTGTAGACCGGTCTCGATGTTTTGCCAAGCAGATATTGGTAAGATAGTGTACTGCTAAAAGCGCGGTGGAAGAAAGAGGCTTTTCTGAGTTGGAAAGTGTCAGGTGCAACTTTCCTGTGCTCTATTCACTGCCGACTTCAGATGATGAGGCTAAGGGAAATAACTGCCATTTAAGATAAAATCTGCCATATCTACCTGCCAATTACTTCGAGTTGGGCTTGTGTTTACGTTGTCGTAAGCTCACTGACCACCCAGCCTGATGACCATTCCACAACGCAGGGAGGTGTACACGAAGAGTCTCAATGAGTCGCTTACAGCTGGCCAGAGGAGACAGCCTAGTTGTGGGTCTGGAAAACTAAAGAGTTTCTGAGGCGCTAATCTGTAGCAGCTGAATATTCGTTGTCTTTTCGCTGTGAAAACAGATCAGCAGATATGGGATGGTGCACGGAAGTACTGGGACTGTGGAGGTGGATGGGTTTTCAGTGGTCGAATCAATCGACGAAAATCCATGGATTGTGGCGGCTGTAGGCTGCAAAGCTGAACTGCTAACGTAATCATTGCAGACTCAGTGGCAGACCCTTATAACAACTTGGGCCCCTTTTATCCAACGCATTTTTGACTTTCACACGTCAACTGCTAGCATTCATGTAATTAATTCAGCATAGCCTTCTTAGTCCGAAGAGGAATGGTAGCATGATTCCATGCATAAAAGCTACCAAACTGCTAAATTTATTAATTCGCACTTGTTACCATTCAATAGAACATGGCTTATTCCATAAAAGTTTCATATTTTGTCAGCAGTATTCACGTAGTCGCCTGTCCAATTGTTTGTGATTGCGAATGTGCCGCTTTAGCGCTGTGCGATCATAAGACATTTAAGGTGGTTTCTGGAGCACTAGAATACAAAACGCTCATATTCTTCGCCGCAAAAAATGTCTATGCGTAGGATGGTGTGCGTCAGTTAAAACAGTTATACGCGAAGCTCATAAGTTTGTCAGTTGTTTGCTCTGAAGACGCTAGACCGCCTGCATATCGGGTGGGTGAGTTGGTGCTGGCGGTCCGTGAAGAGGACATAAATTCCACTTCGCACCAATAATCTACCAACTGCATGGCTCCCTTTCCTCGGTAGCCTAATTCACTGCGCCCGTCCCTTAGATTTGATGTCGCGAAGCAGAATCCTGTCCTTCTAATGAATACATACAAAGGTAATGAAAGGGCGGACACAAATCTGAACAGCTGGGAATGGTCCCATAAGTCGAAACTTACCAGAAATTCGCTTGCTTCAAATTTAACGCTTAGGATCACACGATTTCTCGTGTTTTAAAGCTAATTCGTGCAGCATTTGTAATCAAGTAATAGTATGAGCAGCCGAATTAAGGATAAACAGTTGAATTTTGCCTTCTCGACTTCTATGATCTGAAACTTTGCAATGGCAGTGCAACTTATTCCAATCCTCATGGATCACCGGTTTTTCCCTGTGGAACTGATCCCACTTATCCCGCAAAACGGATGCAGAAAAAAGGAAAATACATGCAGATTGCCTATGTCTTTGCATTTTCACTATGTGATTGTATGCGTGTGAGCTGCTTCGTCGAATTTCTTGTTGAAAATAATTCTACGAAATCGTTATGCGCATAGAAATCGAGGACTTGACTACCACTCGACGGCCACCATCTCAAAGCAAAACATTTTGAGTGAATCCTACCCTGGACTGCATCTGGAATCTATCCTGCTCTGCATGATACACACCCGTTCCTGGAAGTCGTAAGAGCAGAGACACCAAAAGCAATTTTGAGTCAACTAAAGGAGATGGAGCATTCACCATTTGATGACATCAATGCCCGTGCTCTCCTTCAAATATTTGCCTGCCTAGTTATTGAAGTAGCCAAAAAGGTTTGATGCTTAGAAAAGGACATGACGATGGCAGTGGATTTTGATAATTCGCTGTTAGTGATAGTGGCCTGGACTAGAAGTTAAACACCTAGACACATGCCTAGAAGCGACTGATACGTGAATTGCCTCCAAAGGCTTGCAAAGGTTGGAAGTGTAAGCTTAGATTTCAAATCCGCCTAAGGAGGCCTGTAGAGCGGGTGTTGCAGTGGACCTGAATGAGAGCCGAATTCACCATGCTTAAGAAGAATGGAGTCAGTTACACGCGAGGAGAAGCTTGCGTTGCATTCACGGTAGCTGAACGTATCAGCGTTGAAGGACTCACTCATTTGCAGAGATCTCTTGACAGCAAGGGAGGGCAAATCAAAATAATTGTTGTGACTGTCACGCAAATGGTAACTTCGGCAGAACTGAGCCGTAAAGTGCAACTCGAACTGCAGAGGGGAGGATGGGGAGTGATGTCTGATAAAATCACGAAAAGAAATCTCGCCACAGCGTTAACAATGATGCAAGAGGCTTGTGATCTACTTTGCTAATTAACTAAACATTCAAAAAGAAGTAGCTGAGGAAGATAGAAAGGTTGGTTAATAGTTTTGGAACTCGACAGAGCGCCGGTTCCTTATGTCGTGTGCATGCATGCTTCACCCACTTGACGTTAGTGGAAACTGATAAAATGCCAAAGGCGCAGATGTCATCGCCCTTTCCTGTCAGTCGTTAAGGGGGCGCTGGGTCCACCATTCAAACTGGATTGAAAGGCAGTCGTGTAAAGCATTCCTGTGCAAGCTTGTTCTCACCTTTACATTGCAACATCCGCAGGTCCTCCTCAATGCCCTTCCCGTAATAGCATTTCTTTTAAATTAGATGCTGACCTGCCAATTCATCTTCATCAAGGCCGGTCATTCCACAACATCAGGCCGCGAGATCAGAACTTGTCGCCTTACGACTCCAAGTGCACTGCGTAATTTGTTGGTTCCAGTCAAAGAAACAGCAGCATCCGCCTAGAGACAATGCGCTGTTCCTAGCATCGATGAGATAAGAAATGGTGTACAGTATCGGTGATTGCGTAAGAGGCAAAAGAGAGTCAACAGACTTTCCATCGTATCTATTCAATTGTTAGAACTGGGCTAATGCTTCAATGACTCAAATGGCACTAGATAGACTGTCGCTCATGCACCATGTAGCAATCACCTAAGCATCTTCCACTGATATAGCTACCAGGCGGGTCAAACATTACTGTTATGGGCTGGATACATTTTAGCATGCACTCCTAATATTTAGTGCCTTTCAAAACGTCGCATGCTTTACAACTACAAATCTTCTGCTCCCTTTAGTGGGTTGACCTTTTGAGTAGGCGACAGAGGATAGAGATTGTGAGAGGAAGTGAAGTGGTAAGACGAGTTGATATGGTTTGATGCTGCATGAAATTGGGTTGCGATTTGAGGTTTAGCAGGATGGCATCGTCTGACGACCTAGTTTATCTGGCGAAAAATTTACTCGATGCGCAGGATGGGGTTCGCTCTCTCATGTGCTCTACCGCGTCTGGTTAACAATCTTTTGTCGCTTATGGCCGATGGTCATTATGTGGTGAGGAAAAAATTGATGCAATTGCGGTGCCACAGATCCTCCAACTTATGGAGAAATGATCACGATTTGGGGCACAAGATGATGATCCACGTCTTTAATCACCACGTCCAATGCGTGTTGCCTGAGGGCAGCCTCAATCTATGGGTGCTCAACCCGTTTTGTGAAACTAATCGCGTGCTTTACGGTCAATGCTTGTATGTTGAGATATGACCTTACCAGGTCGCCTCCACCCCATCTGATGTGGCTTTTGAATCGGTGTATGAGCTAATAAATGGAAGGTTACGTAAGTATCTTATTTTTAGTGTAGGCGGATTAGGTTGGCCTTGTGGGTGAAGACTTCAGTGGAAGATGACGTTTAAGATTACGAGTGAGTGTCATATACCATGTGAATAGACGCCTGCTAAACAGTAAAACGCAGCCTTGGGAAGAAACATGACAATGTCGAAGAAGACAGTGGCAGAGACAATAATGTCATTGCTCACTCCGACATTGCTAAGTAGCAAGTAAAAGTGTAGGGATCCTTGGCTTCACTGCCATCATGCTGATTAACCGATGCAAGTGGATAATACCATTCACCGCAGCTGTCCACCTTATTTACTTGTTGATGTTAAGCGACTTAGCCGCTTCAGGGTTGCATTCGGCATAGCGAAGTGCAGTCCTTAGACCTTCTCGACGACCACCGCTTTTGCCCTCTTTTCAGACATAAAGTGCCTAGCATATGGGGACAGTCAATACATGGAAAAGCGAATGCATTTAACATCCCTTTAGGTGGGCTAAACTCACGTCTTTTTACGGTTATTAATAGCGACGTAAGTTATTAGTGGCACTAGCCACAACCAAAATTGGCACTGCTCTTCTCCTACAATGCATCGTTGCAGTTAAGAGAAATCCACACCCTAGTTGCTTCAAAAAGTGGTCTTTATTTACTTCACTTTTTTGCGCATATAAGTAAAACCTTGGACAAAATTCTACTAAGCATGTGCTTATTTTTAACCATTTCCTACCTTACTCATCTAGCCAGACGGAATCATCAACATGCCTTAACCACAGCAAGCACTGCATTCGCCTCAAATAGGTGTCGCTCATCAGTCCACATTCTAATGCCGACCCATAAAACCTCATTATTTTAAGCTGCCAGCTCTTACTACCTGTTCTTTGTCAACGGCAAGCACTTTAAGCCTTGGAGGTTTGTGAGTGCGGTTGGTATGCGATGGAGTAACAAATACGACTTCAAGCTCAGGTACAATTCCGCCATCGGTTCATACACCAACATTGCGTAACATACGATTTAATGTAAATTGGAAGCAGTTTGTTAGCCTTAAAACAAATGTAGACGTGCTTACTTCAGCAACAGTGCAGGGTGAAAAGCGGCAGGTGTGTGGCGCATCACCATCAAGGTCTCAGGTGTGCAGTTATTTGTAGCCTAAATTGGAATGGCTTCAAGCATAAATCGCGCAAATAGATACTGCGAATTAAAGGCTCGTGTACTGGCCATGGATTTGGCAACCCACTGCTGGAGTGGCATCAATGCTGTGCACCTCCCTACATCAACTTTCAACGCCCAATGATCGGGATATTACTGATGGTGTTATGCTGATGTAGAGCAGGTCTGTAATGTGCCTGATAGCGCGTAGCGATATTCGAGCGGCTAGAGCAAATAACTACACAGCAATCGAGGGTCTAGAGCGCAGGCTTGCTATTAATTCTATAACCTGTGAGCACGATGCGACGCGCGCTGACCATCTAGACGCCTTTTGCTTCAGGGACGTCAGGAGTAATTACACACCTTGTCGTCGGGATTATGGTGATAAATGAATGCATACTAGAAGGTGCATAATGTCAAAAATGCAAAGAAGGACACCGTTGCGAGCAGAATTTGAACCTACGCAGGGAATACCTAGTGGATTTGTAGTCCATTGGTCTTAAATATTATGCACGACCAGGCATGCAGTCAGAGCCAAGTTGACGATGTTACGTAAGTTTCAGCGCAACAGATGCGAAATGCGTCAATTTAAACTTGTCTAACATCAGAGCCGATTCCTTCAAGTCACTGTTTGTAAACCTCGTGAACATGGTTAATGGGTTTGAGAGCGCTATTTACAATGGTAATTTTACTCAAGAAAGTTGTGATGGGGAATCACGTATCCAATGCATCGCCAGCCCTAAGATTGCTGATGCCAAGTTTCAAGGAGGAAGGCAATAAGATGCAATCCCCATCATTTGACAAGTTATGCGACATTTGTGAT